>WYDI02002956.1:0-15419 GCA_009867235.2 Psittacus erithacus | reverse complement strand
GTCCCTGCCCGTGGCAGGGGTTGGAACTGGATGAGCTTTAAGGTCCCTTCCAACACAAACCAGGCTGGGATTCTATGGTATCAGCCTGACTTAGTGTGGGAAGAGGAACATGTCCAGAGAACATGGTTGCTCACACCCATGTGATAGACTCTGAAATGAAAATCATCTGCAGGTATGAAGACTGAATTAAATTAATAAGCTGCGGTCAAAATAAATCCAAGCTGCTGTAGTTTGCTGGTGAGGCCCTTCCAAAACCAAGAGGTTTTGCTGTCTGCGTCAGCCAGGAAACCAGATCACACGTAGTAAGGCAGTATGGGATGTGTAGTTCAGTGCTTCCTGAAGCTCACAGCTCCATGTTGTCAAGAGCATCCTCTGATCGCGTTTCAGGGCTCCACCGTCAGAGCCTGGCTCACAGGCCAGGCTTTGGCCATCAATACATATTTATCTCCACGACACAGGATGGGCTTTGTCTGGAGTCAAAGGGAACATTTGTTTCTCTTTTGATTTTGCAGTCACCCATAAAAACAGGTACTTCGCATTTAGCCACAGGTTCATGAGCCTCCACTGCTCTGCTTGGTGGGACCTGCAGCCCTCAGCCAGCTCAGGGGAATAGTGCAGATGATGGAGCACATTTAACGGAGTTTCTGTTCCTGACAAATGTTACACTAGGCAAAGGATTTGGACCTGAATGAAAGTGGTGGATCTAATTTTAGACAGTACCTATGAATGAAACTTGAAACGAGCTGTTCAGGAAATACCTTCCTCTGCATCAGTGCCAGGGAGTGTATGTGATTTAAGGCTAAATTAGCCAGTGCCTATGAACAGGTTACTGCGAGGATATTTTTCCTGCTTTCAACTAAATTATAAGTCTTAATTTCTTCATATATGCCTATGTCCTTCTGTAAAAGCTGCAGATGTTCCACCTTCAGGGAGTGAGAGCCTGCTCTGCCCCGTGTTACCTTTTGATGCATGTCTGTGACATGTTTGTTTGGGGATGGCCAAAAGTGAATGGCATGGAGGAGAGGATTTTGAGCAAACTGGAAGCCTGACCCAGGGCTTTTGCCCAGATGAGCAGCCACGTTGGCTTTTGAGAGGCCAGATCTCTTTCAGTTATGCTTTGTTGCATATTGTCCAAACATTTCTCTCCTTGTAACAAAGACAGAAGAGGAAATTGCCCCTCCATATACAAAGCAGGCATCCTGCCCCTGTCCCACACAGCTTTTCGTGCCTGTAATTTAGAACTCTGGGCCCCTGCAGGTTTAGCTGAGAGACAAATCAGCAAATTAGCTCCTTACTTTCCTGTTCAGTCTTAGCAGACAAGCACCAAGTTATAGGCACCTTTTGGAATAAGTAGACTATGAACAGCCATAGATGCAGTAAAAATAGGAAGTACTTCCTAAAAACAGCATATCAGGTGGTCTAAACTACACCATTTCATCAAGGATCAATTTGCAGATATTGTAAGCCAGCTACTCCTATCTAACCTTTAACAAGATTCACAGCCATTCAGCAATGGAAACTTTAGTTAGTAAGACACAGAAACGTTTTGTAATGCTTTTTTGGTCTTTATTTGAATAATTTGCGTCCTTCTGTTCTGGTTCTGGGGCTGTTGTCTCTTAGTTCAGTGATCTGAACTTTGTTTGGCAGATGGTTCACACCAGAAAAACTGCTTACAAAACATTAGATTCATACTCAAAGAAATCTCAGCTGAGATGTTCATAGCCTATAATACAGCAGATAAAAGACACTAATGAAAAGATAACACAGTGCCTGTGAACTTCCTCATTACCCTCTGTGGAAACTACCTGAGTAATCTGTTTATACTAAATCTGGTAGGATCTCTTGATTTCCAAGGGCTCCAGGGCAGGCAGCCCACATTGGGCAAGTGAAATAGTGTGAGGTAGGTGGGAATGCAAAGTTTTGGGTTGACCTTCAAGAGGTATCTTTTGCCTCCTATCTCATGACAGCATGAGAGTTGCAGGGAGGAGACATCAAAGCTCTGGTTAACCTACTGCTGTTCAATCTCAGGTCTGTCCTGGTGACCAGAGACTTTCATTTAGGCTCCCTGTTTTCCATGTCCAAAGCAAGCTGGCAGCACTGTGCAGGAAGCTCGCTGCTTTCCACGGAGCTCCTGGTATGGTGCTCCAAGCTCCTCATGTGCTGGATGCACATGCCAACCTGTGAGACAGGCATCAGCTGCCTTCACAGCTTTCACCCACCAAGCTTTGCTGCTTGCAAGTATTCCTGCTATCCGAGGGTAGCCTGGGGATGTTTGTGAGTATCTAAAAAGCACTTGGTCTCTGCCTGCTTTTCTCCTGCTGCTGCAGTGGTTTTGCAGGGCTGGTTGTCCCAGGTTGTCCCGGGAACACTGGTGGGGCTGACACTGCAGCTGGGAGAGGCTCCAGGGTGGAATCACAGCCACCCGTTGTGGGGCACATGGCCATGCCAGGCCTTCTTTAGATGTTAAACTACAAAAATGTTTTCAGGTGTGGTGACAGGCTTGGAATCTTCTGTCTCTGGAGGTAGGACAGAGCCAAAACTAAGGACTGGTGGGGAAGAGAACAGTGATGTGGGTCAGGTCTCTGAGCTGAGTCAGGATGAATTCTGTGAAGCCGTGTTGATTTATACAGTGAGAGGACCTAATGCTCTCAGGGATCATTAAATGAAAAGTGAGCTATAAAAAAATCTGTGTGATGATGGTGATTACATTTCCAAAGGATTCTGTTTGTCTGCTTGTGCTCTTTTTGTTTTCCAGGATCCTTTTGGCTTTGTGTCTCATCCGTCAGTCATGGTCTATTTTATATCTCAACAAATCTTTCTAGCAAAACTCTAATACCCTCTGATTACAGTACAGATAGGAAGGAAAGAGATCAGATACATTACTTGTATTCGTAGGTAGTAAATGCCTGTCTATCCTATATTTCTGCTGGATTTATTGCCCTGTGCCTTTTCTGAGCATACATACGGAAAGCTGTATTGCCAGAAGACTTCTGGGTCACTTTAAGAGATGATGGGATTCTTATAAATAGGCAGAAAGACTTTTCCCCCAGTTTGCTAGGAATATATGGTGACCTGAAGAACTGAGTGAAGGGAAGGAGTGAACTTGCCCAGATAAGTAAGAAAACTTCAACCTTGAATCTGTGTCAGCTGCATGGAAGGAACTTGGGCAGTTTCCAAGGTTAGGAAATACGTAGATATTTGCACAGAACCTTGGTCCTGTTGAAGGCACAGGAGGTTATTGATTAATGTCAGTGGAGTGAAGATTTCACTTGGGTTCTTTCCCCTTCTCCTGTCCAGGCCAGACCCATATTGCAAAAGCAGTTCCTTTTCTAAACACCTGATCCTGCAAGTGGTTAAGCAGCTCTTGGGAAGAGTTGACCTTGCTTCGCTCCCAACTGAAATAAAGCAGCCAAAAACATCCAGCCCTTTATAGCTATGACAAATTTAGCAGACTGGACCCAGTTGCTTCACTGAAGGCATTTCAGATGCTGAGATTTAAACTGGGATTTCCACAAGATGTTTGGAGAGGCATGTATCTGTAATGTCCAGACTTGATAGGAATGACATGCATCCTTTGAGTTCCTTTGAGATCACACTTTTCTGTTATTAAGTAAAAACAAAATGTACATCTCTGGATTTGCTTATAATTACTGGCTATCTATAAAATCCACAAATGCCATAAGCCATTACTTCTCCATCCTTTCCATAACAAAATTCTGGGAAGTAACACCTTTTAACAACAAGCAAACCTGACTTAGTAAGACAAAAGTCTTGTGCTACAAGTCCAACTTTCCACTGGCAGCACTTCTGGTTAGTACTGGAAATTCTACATATCTGATTAAACATTTCTGGAATTTCTGGGAATACATTGAGATGCTGCATGGGCTAGTTCTTTATAAAGGTTTTCAACAAAATAGCTTCTGTTGGGACTTAAAGGAGCCCCTCCAAATAATCCATCTTCCTAATTTCTAAATGTGTTTCCTTGCGTCTCCTAAGCTGGCTCCTTAAATGACTTACGTTCTTCTTTGTGAAATGCATGGACACAAATAAATTGCATATATGAGGAAGGAATGTTCTTCCATACCACAAAACAAATTAAATACATTGATCCAAAATCACCCCTGGGGTAAATCCGGTGAATTCAGATGAAACACATGAATTGAGTTTATTAAAGCAGCATTTCTGATACGGGTTGGAAATAGCAGTTGAATGAGGTTTTGCAATAGTAAAATGCTTGTTTATTAGTGATGAGTGAATCACAAAACGTCTGGCGTGGATGTTGAGCTTAGAAAAAGAACTGAAAAAGTCTGAAACCCGATCAGGTCTCTCTGAATCTGTATGTCAGCAAAACTGCCTGGAAGTCAGTCTGAGTCAGGGTTCTCGTTCAGACATACTTCAGAAACATCCAGATTTATAAGGTTGGATATTGACATAGCTCAGCAAGTGCTAAGAAATTTGGGATGGGGAATCAAACTGGTAAATAAGCAAGAGCAAACTCGTTCTTAAATTTTATATGATTGTGATCTCTTGAAGATAGTTTTACTAATCCCTCAACCACGCCAAAGCTGCAGAAGGGAATCTAAGAGCAGGGAAAACAAAATTAGTTCCCAATTCAGACTTAATAAATAAACAATGCAAGTCATTTCCAAGCTTTTGTTTTGTTTTCTTCCTAACCACTCTGTCAAACCACAAATAGCTTTTCAGATGTCTCTGTATAGAAATCAGCTTTGGGGTTGGAGTAGTATGGTTTTATTTAGATTTTGTAGAAAATCTGGGGGATAGATATTCCCATCGTGTGTTGGGCCATGGGATTTCTCCTGAGGAACATGATGTCAGAGATCCTCTTGATATAATCATTGACCAGGCAGTGTTCTCCCACTGCTCTGACCTCTTAGTTTCAGCTTCTCAGTTGACCCTAACATTGAAGGAATTGCAGCTACACCTTAGAGAGGAGATCTGTGCACCGGGCTCTCCTCCCGGTCTACCAGGGAAGCAAGGCAGGAAAGGCAGCCCAGAAGAGGGCACGATACTGCATGGTTGGATCCTGGACAGAGAGGGCTTGTTTCTTAGAGGCTGCTGCACCCCAGCAGCAGGGTATTGAGGGAAGAGAATCCCTGTCATTTCAAGCACCCAAGCTGACTACTCTTTGCAGCACCATTGCATCCAAAGGGCCCATTTCTCGAACAGCAAACAGCTCGTGGGTCCCCACCTGCCCACTCTGTGCAGGGATACGGGGTGCTTGAGCCCCTGACTTGCAGTGCTGCCCCCTCACATCCCCAAATGGTAGCAGGTTTGTCAGGTGCCTTGCACATGTAAGGAAAATAAAAGCACTGCAGGATCCAGGGAGTCACTGATTCCAGCATCTGAGAGCTAAATCTTGTTACAAAAGTCAGTCTTTAGGATATCCTACAATGACCCACAGTGATAATCCTGCTTATAACGAGGCCTCAGCTTAAATCCTGTGGAAATCAGTTTTATAGCAGCAGTGCAGCACAGACTACTCAATGCAGAGGAGATGGTTTTCATCTCTGCTGCCTGTGATGCTGTGGTTAGAGCATGACTCAGTGTTCCCATGGACAGTAGGATCCATCCTTGTGAAGCTTTCAGCAAGTTCTTGAGCGGATCTTTATTTCATGTTTTTAAGGCTGTGAGCTCTTGAAGTACTCACTCGTCTTTATGCAGCATTTTCTCAAGCAGATGCCCATGTGGTCACTGTGGTACTTGCTGAAGTGTTTTGTTGGGAAGAAGTTCATTCAGTCTTGAAGTGAGAGCAGGAGGGAGAGAGAAACCCTCAACAGATGGGTGCTGCATGTGTGCAGAAGGGATGGCTCAGTGATGAAGGCCCTCACTGACGCATCAGAGGACTTCTTGTGTGTCTTTATGCTTCTGTGGGTACCCTGGGGAACCCAAACCAAGTATGCTGCTATTTGGCATACGTCCTGTTCGTACCTCCAGTTTGGTGCTGTCGGGGGAAATGCAGGAAAGAGGTTTGGGGTGTGCTTGGATGTTCGGTGATTCTGGCCCTTACTCCTCGGGACAGCTGTAGGAGAAGCTGTGAACCTGTCGTGTGTAACTGCAGACTGTACAGCAGCAGCTCTATCACACTCCTTTAAGTGGACAGTTTTCGAGCCACCCCTCAGCTCTCAGAAGTGCTGCTTTCAACCTAACCCCAAATTTCTCTTAGATACAATAAAGAATACTTTTATAAAGATACAAACTCAATTCAGGTACTTAATTAGAGCTCTAACATTAGATCAGTATTAACATTAAGGAAGAATGTCTAAATTGCAACTTCCAGTTGCATATCAACAGCATGCAGCACCTGCATCTGCTGTTGTAACAGCCTGCAGGTGGTTCCTCCTCAGAGCTTCCTCAGAGCTGAAGTCTGGAGTCATCAACCCAGGTACACTAAGTCCTCTGAGATCAGTACTGACCAGATCCCTCTGTACTCTTGTCCAAGACATAGTGTAATAGCTGCATGGATTATATTTTCATATGTTTAGGTAAAGCAGAGCCCCACCTTTCCGGTCTGGAGCAACTTCCTTGCTGGAAGGGTGTTAGCAGGTTTTGTGCTCTGGCTATGGGAGGATCTTGCCTGGCTATCCAGAGAATCTTGTGTGTTCCTAGAGCTAAGCAAGGATAGCTGTTAACTGTATGGGTAAGTGTTAAAATGTATTACTTCAAGGAAATACTCATCTTTCTAACCAAAGCGAGTTTGAGCCTTGGGAAGAGAAGTGTGTATCTAAATCAGTGCGTCTCCTAAAGCAATGAGTTCCAGCAGTGGGAACAGGACGGCAAAGTCTTGCACTGAATCACAGCCCAGAGAGCTGTACAAGCACCCTGGTGTGTTTTTCAGCGGATGAAATCAAGAGAGAAATTCAAGCTAAACAGGGAGATGTATAGCTAAGCAGTTTTCTTTCTTCATGTGCATCTTTTTCCAGAACCAGAAACTATATTGAAGTACTTGCATTGCAGGAAATAAATCCATTCTTTACTTCTGTCTTCATTTAGCCTGAAAGAAAGTCAAGTTCAGAGTTACTCGGCTGCCAGCCTGTGAAGCAGGAGCAGCAGAGCCCTCCTGGTGTGCCTTCACCAAAAGGCAAAATTTAAGGTACTCGGGCTTCTCTGATGGGCTGTGTGAGTCAGCTTGTGGGCTGGAGTCTAGGTCTCCCCGTGACAAGCATTAGTCAGGGTGTTCCTGGCATGCGGCGGGACAGTGGAGAGAGTGCCTGGACCTCGAGGGTCTCGGGCAAGTTCTGCAGCTCCCGTGATTCCTTCTGAAGGTGGCTGCAGTTCAGCGCCATGCAAACGATCCCTCTGCAGAGGTCATGGGGCAGCTTTCGGCTGCTGAGCAGGAGCTGGGGGCTGGGGGGGGCTGAAAAGCACTCCGCAAGCAACCATTATTATTCTTGATTAAAGACGCTATGTATAGATCCTCCCGGCATCAAAGGGGTTTCATTCCCAGGAGGACAGCAGAAAGTAGAAATCTCTCAAAATGAAATGGAAGTCAAGAGAACAGTGTCTAAGGCAACAGGGCGATTCAGACAGCTCCGCAGCAGCCTAAACACATGACAGACTCAAGCAGCTCCCACTGCTGCCAACACAACTGCTCGCGGGGGCTGCCAAGAAGCCAGATGCTGCTGCTGGAAAAAATATCTTCCAGAGTTTGGCATCAGGATCCTGTGATTACCATCCAAATGGGAGGAGATGGAGTGGTAGAATGTGAGTTTAGTATTTAGCACCCCAGAACTGTGCAGCAGCCTTTGAAGGCAGAGGAAAAAAGTTCAAGCAAAATATTTTTGCTAAAAATATGTTTGGAGAAACGAACTTTTTTTTTCTTTTAAATAGCAGAAAACCAAACTATTATTAAAACAACGCAAAATATTTTATGTCCTATCAATTAAATGAGTAAAACCAAAGAGGATTGTGGATTCTTTACTTGAGTAAATTTTGTTAGGGAATAGTTTTATAAAGGTCAGAGTTCTTTGTCTCTCCTGTTGTTGCTAATGGAAAGTTCCACTGCAGATAGCATCACAGCGACACCCCTACCCAAGACAAATAGAGATGGGTAGGAGCATTCCCACATAAGTTTGGGAAGGGTTGAATTTAGATCCAAAGCCTGCAGCTAACCCTTCTCCCATTGACAAACAGAGGCCAAAACCCTAAATCCGAACTAACTCAGGGCGTGGGGGAAAGTTGAGCCCCAAACCACTTGAGCCTGGTTCCAAGTCTTGCAGCTGAAACCCATGTTTGAGGGTAAAGCAATAGAGGGATGGGCTATTTTTTAAGGAGGTTTAAAGCTGGTGCTGAGCCTCCTCCTGCTGTGTGACAGCTGTGGCTGATACTTTCATAACCTGGGACTCTAACAGGATTTGGAGTCCCTTCTGTTGGGCCAGGTCTCTTCCCAGCTTGCCTGCCTTGCTGAGGCTCCCCAGTGAACATGGTGGTTACGAGTGCTCAGCACATTGAGAAGAGCAGGCGAGGCAGCACCTGCTCCCCTGGCTGGCTGCACTCACCCCTTTTCTGCACTCCTACATTTCCATACGTGTGCTGGTTCTGCTCCATGCCTGGGAATCCTATTATTGTAGTAATAGTAGTAATAATAATAATAACAACCCAAGTGGGATCTCAGAGACTTGCATCTGGAAAGTTAAGACATGAAGGCTGTTTTGTTTTACTTGTGTTTTTGGTTGCTTGTTTTTATGGCTGATCTGTGTTTCAACAAATGTTATCTCCTTGCCTGTTTCAACGTATTGGAAAAGGGGAAACAAAGAAATGAATCTCCCACACTCCACTTCCTGGGCATGTCAGATCGTTTTGGAGGGGAGATGGGCAGAGAAGCAGAGAGCATCTTTTCCCTCCCTTGGGAACTTCCTCAAGGATGCTGCAGGTCAGTGCTTTCTCCTCCAGAGAGGTTTGTGAAAGCGGGGAGGACCCTGTGGCAAATCCATGTGTGTTGTGGACTGTTCAGGCTGCATCATTCCTGGCCAGTGCTATGCCTCTTCTGGGCACAGCCTGGCTGGTGATGGTTGTCTCCTTGAAGTCCATGAAGATCCCAGGTAACTGCTTATGTGTGATTTTCTGGTAGCTTCTTATACGACTGACCACACGCACTCGTAAATTCAGAAGGGGTAGGCAAGGAAGGAGGGGCCTGTGTTTTGATTGTCTAGGGCTTAATGATGGTGATAACAGGATTGTTTATGGGTAAGAATCAGGGGGAAGGCCATCAAGGCAGACACCACAGTAGAAGTCTGTTCTAGACCACCCAACCAGGATAAAGAGGCAGATGAAATACTCTATAAGCAGCTGGGAGAGGTCTCACAATCTCCATCCCTTGTTCTCATGGGGGACTTCAACTTACCAGATATCTGCTGGAAATACAGTACAGCAGAGTGGGAGCTGTCTAGGAGGTTCCTGGAGTGCATGGAAGAGAACTTCCTGACACAGCTGGTGAGGGAGCCAACCAAGGAAGGTGCCCATTGGACCTCTTGTTTGTGAACAGATAAGGACTGTGGGTGATGTGATGGTTGGAGGCCATCTTGGCACAGCGATCATGAAGTGATGGAGGTTTCAGTTCTCAGTGAACTAAGGAGGAGTCAGCAGAACTGCTGCCTTGGACTTCCAGAGGGCAGACTTTGGCTTGTTTAGCAGCCCGGTTGACAGAGTCCCTTGGCAGGTAGTCCTGAACGGCAAAGGGGTCCAGGAAAGCTGAACATCTTTCAGTGTCCAAAGGAAATCTTCACCAAAAGAGTTGTCAAGCATTGGACCAGGAAAGCGTTGAAGTCACCATCCCTAGAGGTATTTTGAAGAGACTTGCAGATGTGGCACTGAGGGACATGGTTTAGTGGTGGATTTGGCAGCGCTGGATTAATCTTAAGGGGCTTTTCTAACCTATAAGACTCTACTCACCCACATGTGTCTAATATTTCAGTCCTCACCAGATTCTGTTTGGACATACGTTGCTGTTTTATAAGGCTGTTTGACCTGAGAGATGGAAAAGAGGAAGTGTCTTCAGGTGGAATGACAGCAGGACGCTGGCACACAGCTCTGGTGTCCCATAATCCATACAGAAGACTGGGACAGACCTGCTTTCCCAGCCCTCAGCTGGGCCAGGAGCTTTGATGGGAATGATCTGAGTGTTTGGTCAATGTTAGATGGTGCATGCAAGTGGAGAGCATGTGTGGTATCTTACCTCACAGGCTCAACTTCACTTGGTCATGTTTGCGTTAGTGGGGTATAGTGTTGGTGCTGGCTGTGGATGGGCTATGCCAACATGTCTTTTGACTACACGCTTTTTACTACAGGCATTTTATCTGGTCCAGTTAACAGATAGGACTTTTTTTCCCCTGACACCCAGCATTGCAAAGGAGAATGTATTCTCTGTCTCTGCATTATCACATGTCTGGATTTCTCCCATGGTTGAGCTGCGTGTGTTTGGAGGCACGGGTGCCCTCTCAAGCTCGGGCTGAGGTTTCGAGCTTTAACTCCTGCCTTCCACAAATGTTGTTTCAGTATTATCAGCAGTAGCTCTGTTTCTGCTATCTCTGAATCCATAAAGAATTGAAATCATTTGTTCTTCAGCTCATCTTTAAGTCCTTCATGGTGATGTTATTCAACTGATTAACTTAACAAAGGCTCCTGAGCTCCCTATATTATAAAGCTTCTCTTCAATCACTAATTTTGACCTGGGGGTTCAAGTAAAATGACACATAACGCTATTCTGGCATCCAGTATGTGCACCAGCCACAGGAAATGTAATTTGGATGTATTTCGCAAGGAAAGCTTAAACTTCTAGGATAGTTTAAAGAAGTGGCTGGGTTTTCTAGTATTATTTTGAATAGATTTTCAGTTGGACTTTGAGAAAGAAAAGATGGGGAATGAGCCTTTGCAGCACTGAACTGGCCACCTGCCACTCTAAGGAGCACCCTCCATGGTGGATGCTGGAGGGTGCTGTGCTCTCTATGCCTTTTCCAGCCATCCAGGACATCTGGATACCTTATGTTGTGAGGCATTCTGGTGGTGCCTGCAGGTGCTGAAGAGTCTTGCTGTAAATGTACTTGTCTGCAGTCCCTTGCAGTAAGAGACAAGATGTCTTTTAAAATAACTTCTGAAATCAAGGTGCCATACGAGTTTGGTTGTTTCAGTGTTGGCATATTCAAGCCACTTGGAAGAGGTGCCATAGCCAAACTCCTTCCTGGTCCGTGTTTTAACATCAGTCATAGATGCTGAGCGTATTACAGACCGAGGTTTAGGACATCAACATCTTCATGCATTACCTTCTAGTAGAAACTATGGATCTGTGGACATGGTTGAGTTACTGTGGGATTAACTTGGGTATTAACCATCAGCATCTCAGCTGCTATTCTGCCATAGAATCCCAGCCTGGTTTGGGTTGGAAGAGACATTAAAGCTCATCCAGTTCCAGCCCCCTGCCATGGGCAGGGACACCTTCCACTACAGCAGCTTGCTCCAAGCCCCTGTGTCCAACCTGGCCTGGAACACTGCCAGGGATGGGGCATTCACAACTTCCTTGGGCAACATGTGCCAGGGCCTCAGCACCCTCACAGTAAAGAACTTCTTTGCCCATCCTTGCTTTTCCCCTGGAGTGAAAGTACATGAGCTTTTGTTCTTAACAAACAGCAACAAGGTGCTGTAAATTAGATTTACACAGTGGTGTAAATTGTGTTTATCTCACTGTAACTTCTCTGTGTACCCACACCTCTTGCAAAGTTTCATACCTGGATGGATCCACCAGACTACACAGGGGACATGAAGGGAAAAGCTATGTATGCTTCATGATACAGGACTTTTATCCTCAGAGTTGGCTGATTTAATTTGTTCCCATCAGTTTACTCGGTGCAAGTAGCCTATTGCGCAGTAAGCCAAGCCAGCACTAGTTTCAAACCACATGAGATCTGGGATACTTAGAATTAGGAACCACAGTTTTAAATCATGTATCTCAACATGACGACATGCAGCAAGTCAAAGTCTGGCCTTCTGAGCAGAAAGGTAATGCAACACATAGCCCCAGAAATGTGCAAAACCAGAGCCAAGCAACAGTGGGAGCTAAACCAGACATTCCTTTTGCCAGCTGAGGAAGATGCCTTCTCTGAGGAGCACTGCAGAGATGTTGGGTGCTGCCTGTCTCATCTGCTGGGGAAGGAGGGGACCTCTGTTGAGGGGTGGCCAGGCCCCTCAAGAGTCTAACTCTCCTCCAGGGATGGCTCAGAGATGATGCCCTCCTGAAGCTTTTGTAAACTCAGGAGGTCTCATTTCTAACTCTTAAGTAGTTTAATTCGTACTGGAACAACCCATTGCCACTGATTACAAACATGTTTTTTTATGTATTGTGTTACAGACAAGAACTAATTTCAGGAACTGGGGGCTACCTCCTTGTGTTTGTGTGTTGGCATTTGGATGTCTAGAGACTGAAGCTCACCTTCCTGGTGTGCTCTATTTCTCGTGCTTCTGTCTAAGGAAAATACCTTTATTTTAGCTGTGTCTGGAAACAGCTGTATCTGTTTGGTTTGCAAATATCATACAGAGACAGAATCTGCTTGGACTGCGAAATGTAAGCCTTTAAAGCACACATACCAAGCACTTAAGGCAGTTATAGTGTCCTTGTTTCCTGGGAAGCAGGACTCTACTCATTAGGTGCAAGTCACCTAGACTGAAAAGCCACTGGTCATTCCCTCAGGTCATCAGCTCCAATTACCTTAGCAGAATAGTATCACCCGTAACAACCTAAGTAAATCAGGAAGTCACTGAACAAGGGAAGTAATTACAGCTTCTTTCAGTACTGAAAAGCAACCTGTTCTTTTACGACCCATCAAAACCATGTGTTTGCCTTTAGTGGTTAAAATAAAGGGTGTGCAATTTGGGAATAATCCAGCTATGAAGTTTCCTTAGTAATTGGCAAGTCCTGAAAGGTTTTTCACTCCTGCAATTTAAAGGTGGTGAGCATGAGATTAATTTAATTTTCTTTTAGATTAGCCTTTAAGGGACACTGCAATACCGAAGAATGACATTTTCGAACGGTGAACCCACATCTCGCCCTTTTGACATAAAGATTATTTTGTTAACTACCTTTAAATTTCATTTATGATGTGATTTACTCATGCTGTAAACCAGAATGTCAGTCACCAGCTCTAGCAAACATGGAGAATTTGAATTATATTTATCTTTCAGGAAAAGGTCTAGCATGTTACTCAGTGTTAACATTATCAGTTTACACAACTCTTGTTTTTCAGTCTTCAACACACCATTCACTTGATTCAGATTCAACTGGTTCAGGGTAAAAAAAGTTTTTTAATAAATCTACATGTGATTTTATAAAGCACTTTGCACATGTTCAGGGTGCAGGCACGTGTCACTGGTTTAATGGAGGGAGCTTCTGTAAATCTGAGCATGAAATGTCTATTCTTGATTGAACTGAAGGTCTCATTGCACATGGTACTTAGTGCTGGGCTTAGGCTGAGCCTAGGACTAGTGTGGCTGAAGACAGTGGGGTGACTCAAACTGCTTCAGGTGATGTGCATCCCTGCCCCAGGGCCAGGATACAGGACTCTTGTTGCTGGGAGAATGTCACCTGAATTGCAGATCATTCACTCTTTCCTCTTGGAAGATGTTTTAAAAAGAATATGAAGAAATACATTAGGATACTGCTGGATTTTAATTTAAAAATCCAGTAACTGGGTTATCATGTTCTGCATTAAGAATTTGTGTGTCAAATTTTCAGTGTCCTTTGTATCATAGAGTTACTTGACGAAGGTGGCCTATCTTTTTCTGATTAATGAACTGTCTACACATCTCTGCCTGTTGCTGATGGAGCAAATGACCATGTCTCCAGTGGGCTGTGACCAAGCACTGAACCGTGGAGACATGATCCCAAGATGAGGCACTTGGTGTTTCTGAGAATGGGCTAAAACCCAAGTAAGTGCCTCTGTGCTTAGCCCTCTGTGAAGGCTAGACCTGCACCTTCCCAACAAATCATCCCTCAGTTTCCAGTATGCCAAGAGGTTCCTGTTGCTAGAAAATTTGCAGTATGTTTTGTGTTTTCCAGTTGCTGTTAAAACGCTTTGAGTTTTGTCCTCTAAATTGGACACAAAGATCTTGCTGAACTAAGAGCAAGGGCAGCATCTGCTCGGAGCAGCAGTACTGGCTGCTAATGAAACTTTAGAGAGAAAAGGAAAGTGATAGCCCCCTTCATTGCCAAGGCATTTCCAAGGGGTCTGCAATCCTCTCTGATCCCCACACGCTCCACTCTGCTGAGGTTTTCCCAGACCCACTGTATGTTCACTGTGGGTGAACTGATTCATCCTCTCCATTGCTAAGCCACCTAAACGTTTCCAAAGGAAGGCAAGAAACCAGGTCAGCAGAGTGAAAGTAACCAAGGGAAAAAACACATATTCTTGTATTGGGAGAAAAGTCAGAAAAAAAATGAATTAAAAAAAAAAAGAAAACATCCACCAAGTGCATTTGAAAACCTCCATCTGAGAGCTGCAGGCTGTTCAGTGCCTGACATCCCAACGGCTTGATGACAAAAGCAAAGCTAGTGGTACGGGCTCTGAGAATCCCACATCTGAGCTATTTGGGTTACTCAAAGAGCTACTAAAATACAGCTGTGCTCTAATTTTGTCTGTCCATTGAGCTATATGGGAGCAGTGTCACTTGGGACAGAAGCTAAGGTGTCATGGAAGAGATGTCCAAATATTCTCTAGTAGAAAGTGGCCTTCCTCACCAGCCTGCATGGAGGCCATCACTCCAGCACTGCATCCCTAGGCTGGTCTGCAGGACTTTCAGGGGAGCATCTGGAGGTTTGCATAGACCAACCTGACCAGGAGAAACCTCTTGACCTGATGAGAGTTTCCTTTTTGTTGCATCATGTTAGCTCAGAGCTTTGACCTTTCCCCTGTTCCTTTCCAGATTTCATTTTTCGGGTACCTGCCCACAGGGTTGATGTGTGGCTCACAGTGCTTCCTGATCAAAAAATGTGGACATTCAAGCCAAAAGAGTTTCAGATTGAACTCCACAAGCGTTTATTGGCCCCTTTAGGACTGTGCTACAGCCTGCAGCGAGTACCCACGAGCACAGCTAGCTGATCCTGCCACCAGCATCCTGTCCAGCTGGGGTGATCGCAGCCATGGCAAACAAGCTGCACGCAGATTCATTTCACTCTCATTTTTGCAGCTTAAGCCAACTGGGAATGTAAAACCACACTGACCAAGGGAGGGCGGGGAAATTGCCAGTGAATGCAGAAAGAAGAAAAGGAAGGAAGATGTGGAAAGCAGGAGGTAAGAAATTGAACATTGTTTATTTCATGGAATCATAAAATGGTTTGGATTGGAAGGGACCTTAAAGCTCATCCAACTCCAACCCCTGCCACGGGCAGGGACACCTTCCACTAGAGCAGCTTGCTC
>WYDI02002955.1:0-15424 GCA_009867235.2 Psittacus erithacus | reverse complement strand
GGCTGAAAGTCAAAACCACAGCCCTGCACCAGCTACTAAGAAGGAGAAAAATGACTGCTACTGCTGAACCCAGGACAGGTAGTGAGAAGTTAGAAAGCCTTTAAAGATTAATTTTCTGGAACTCCTTGCTGCTCTACACTAAGACAACACATTTTACCTCATGTGGAATGGCAGAAAAGACAGTATGCCTGAAATGAAACAATACAAAATTCATCAGGGCAAAATAATCGCCTTGTCCTTGCCCATGGACTGATTCAAGACAGCAAAGACTCATTATTATGCAGTCCTGGTAAAACAGGCTGAAATTATTTGAATTAATGTCATCCTCTGATTGTCCAAGGACTGACTTCAAGTCCTTGATGCAAGGATTTTGTAGTACTCAGTAAACACATAAATATATCAGTGGTTCTTCTCCCTCACCATATTCTATTAAGAATGCAGCTGTTTGTCTGGGTTAATCTGAAAAATAGGAGTGCAGTTTACAACATTCAGATAAGTCTAAGATAGTTAATCACCTTTAGTGATGGGTGACAAAAATCACTGGCCAGCCAAGAGGCAGGGCCCTTTCAGGTCATACTGGCCATGCTGGTGTGGAGCACATCAAACATCTTAGCCAGGCAGGAAAAAGAGTAAGACTTAGCTCTGGCAGAAACCATGAATAATACTTAAGCTCTTCTGGTTAATTACAGAAAGTGTCAGGTGATGTATATGAGGGAAGAAAGCTAGGGTAAAAATGAAAATTACAACGCAATTCACTGCCCAGAGTGTCAAAGTAATAACTAGGATTCTTTGTGTGAGGAGATCAGGTAAAATTGGCAACATGAGCTAATATTTTATGTGAGTTAGAGGGTTCAGGTGAAAATATATTAAACAAATGGAAAACTTCAGTGTTTCACCATAGAAAGGTTGTTATGAGCTCTGGGTTTTACCTCACCAGTTTCAGCCAAGAGGCATATGGAAGCTTAGATAGATCAGGGCAGTTTAGAAGTTAAATCCTATTCATACATACCTGGGTAGACAGCAACATAAAATAAAGCACATCAGGACAGTTATGTATTAAAAGCAAATAGCAAAACTAAGTCACATCTTGCGCTTTAAAGGCTAAGCCATGTAAATTAGCTGGTCTCTGGAGCAGGTACACATGGGCAAAATAAGCTTGCCTCTCTTCAGCTTGCTCCGCAGCATTAGCAAGGGGGCTGTGCTACTGCAGAATGAGTGACTGCTCCAGCTGTCTTTTCAGAATTGCCCTAAAGCTTTCTGGAAGGCCATGGCAACAGCCAGTTTGTACCCTAACATACCTGGGCTCAAGCACTGTTTTGGGTCCCCACTTGAAATATATCCAATGGACAGAGCTACTGATTTCCTCCACCACTGAGGCTGTCCAGCCCCAGGTAAGCCCTCTGAAGAGTTCCACAGAAAGGATGTTTAAGGTACAAAGAGATGGTTTAGCTGTTGATAGTATGAGACAGGAAAGCTTTAAGAGGTGAGACCATTAATAGGATGGCTTTCATTTCCAGAATGGCAAGAAGAAATATGCCTGATTCCTTTGGATGGGAGAGGGATTGGACACTCACAATTTTGAGACTTGGATTTTCAAGTATTTTTTCCTCTGTTTGCTGTGGTTGTCTTCAGAAAGCCAATAGTTACAGATAATGAGCACAATCACCTTCAAGATTAAAGAGATGACATTTTTAACAGGTATCAGAAGATTACCCTTTTTACCAAATCTCATACTCCAGTTTAATGGCAAAATCTGAAGTGTGGAATCAAGGAATGAATGGAAAGGTGGCCTAGAAAATTTAAAATAGAGTTGCACGAAGCACAGGGAAATGACTGAAAAAGCAGCTGCATCTTGCATGAATCATATGAACACTGAACGAATGGGTAATAAAGGAAAACAGATGTAGCAGCGACACGTTGAGTGGCTTTGATCATTCAAAGGCTTAAACCTGACAGTATTTAATGATGATGGACAGATGAAATTAGTATGATAAAAAGAAAGAGATACTAAGCAATAACACTCAGCTTCATGAAGGATGAAAAGTGAAAAGGGACAAAAGAGTCAAAGAATCAAACAAAACTAATCCTGTCTGGTATAAGCACCTGATGGAAATGGGCTCTGTCAAGGAAAAGACAGCATGAAGAAGATCCTAACAAAAACCCCACAACACTTGCATCATACATCATCAGGAGATTGCAGAATATGCCTCAGTGGGAGCAAAACTGCCCCAGAAGATGAAACCATGTCATGACAGCGCAAAGGAATTTGCTCCTTAGCTGTGCCTAAAGTACACTAAGACTTTTATTGCTTTTCTCAACCACACACAAAAGGAGCAGCCTCGGAAACCAGTCTTGGAAGTGCAATATTATTGCGGCATTGCATTTGCTTTCACATTATTGCTGTATCTGCATAAAATTTGTCACACCGACAATAAGTCTAAGATGTTGTTAGATTCATAATAACACGGATTTCTTGAAAGTGAGAATTTTCTGAAGGGCAGGCATTTTTTTTTCTTCTTTTTACAAGTCAGTGATTTTTTTTTTTTTGTTCCTAAAGGGGGTTTGTAAAATACTTCAAAACAGAATTTTTGTCTGTTTCTTAATATTTTTGCAAAGAATTGTTCCTCTTCCACCCCCAGTGGAAGAGGAGGTAACTCCCATGGTCACTTTATTGGAACATTGCAATATCTTCTTCTGTTAGTTTACAATTTGCTGTTTTATGAATGTTCCTGCCAGTGGACTCATTTCTTTGCATATTCATGGACAGGAAAAAGCAATGAGTGCAAACAAATGCAAAAATATGCCATTTTAAAAATGTTACCAGATCTTCAGAACCTGGAACATATCCATGGCTATGATTAACAAGGAATGTTAATGTCTTGCAGAGGGAACCCATATTAACAGTATAAAACTCTTACCTTGTGTAGCACCACCGTCACATCTGGTGATACCTGCAGTCACAACTTGCTGGAAAAACAGCTTACCTGGATGGCGTAGAATAAACTTCTAAAATATCACTAAAAGACACTGAAAAGTCTGTATTACAGCTTATAGTGCATAATATTCCTTATAAATACAGTTCAAGACTGCCTCAAATTTTGGACATTGGACTGATTCAAAATCAGACAAATCATCATTTCATCACTGTGAATTTAATTGCCAAGATTTAGTTCTGCCAAACAAACAAGACGCATCTTCCTAGAGCAGGAGCTGTCACTGCTCCCATTCTGGCCCTGCAGGTAAAGCTGATTTTACAGAAGTTCAAAAGATTTAACCTGTCTTTAACTTTGATGAGTGTGAACACAAACAACAATAGAGGCCTGGAGCTTAATTACTGGCTGGCTTTCTCAGCAGCTAAGCTACAACCCTGTGATGGCTGCTCTCAGCAGAAGTACCTCCACAGAGCTGGGAATGCCTTGCCAGTAAGATTCTCCCTGCCCTAAAAATCAGTACCCTGTGCTTCAATTCAGGCTTCCTCTCATCAAATCTGTGTAGGGGGCCGCTGCAGAGAGAGAAGCCTTCCTCAACAACTGCACTGAAATTGCATGATTTTAAGAAGTCAGATTTTGCTTAACTGTTTTAACTCTAAGCTATGCCTACCAACAGAAATCATAGATTAGTACCAAGAGGTCACTTGCTATGGTCACAATCCAAGCATTCCCTTTCTGCTGTGAAACTCAAGCCTTTTTACTGCTTAAGGCAAATTGACTGAAGCCAGATGTGCCTCAATTAACCTTTTCATTGCTGTTGCTGCGTTCAGAACTTTTGCATTTCACTAATGGTAACCTATCAAAAAAATAAAAAGGAAAAACACAGAAATTTCAGATGAAGAAAAAAATGCTGCTGTTGGCAACATACAGCATTACTCATCTCTGTAGCTAAGAAAAAGGCAGAGTACTGTAAATCACCCAATAGGAAAGCTGTGCTCCATAGCAGAAATAATGATGAAAAATAAGTCATTCTTAAGCCATTTAGGGGGAGCTAGGATGGGGAGATTCACATTTATTTTGCTGTTTTGGGTAACCTACTTACCAGCAGCTGGTGAAGGTTTATCCCTACATAAGACCTCCTATATTTTACGTGTTAATTTCCCTAGCTATTTTCTGGAATGGAAGCCACAAGGTGAAATGTGGATGTAATTTAAAATTCCACCAACAAGGACAATGTGTAAGAAACATTTTCCTATGCATGCACAGAAACACACACATCTCAAAGAATGCACAGATTCTGTTCTGTAGGTGAATGCTCTGATTAACAGCGCTTTAATCCCCTTACTGAGGATCTCAACCTAACCACAGACTGTAAAAGGCTCACAACATATAAAAGCTATGGAAAAATATCAGACAACTCTTAATTTATGCTCCCACATGAAAAAAAATCAATTTGCTTTTGGATGTTGATTAATTTCAAACCTACTATTACCTTCCCAAGAGCTCAGCTTATTTTCAGTCTACTAACGAAACTGTACTATGAGGGCTGAGGGTAGAGAAATCCCCTTTGTTACCTTGCAGTGAAACAAAGTGTTTATAGGAAAACTAAATAAGGCTGATAGACTTGTTAGCAAGAACAAAAGAATCAGATAAAGAGAATTTTTGGACAGAAGGTCTCAAAAGTAAATTATTATGGCTGTACCAGCTCTTGGAAACAGCAGATGTTCCTGGCAATGCTGATAAGAACTTCCTTGGATATCATGTGTGCTCCCTAATGCTACTTACATGCCTACTAACTTTGGCCACCAAAGGGTGGTATTTCCTTCCCCAGCCTTTGTATAAGCAGTGGTCAGGCCAGCTTGCATAACTGAGCAGAAATCCCTCTTCTCACTCTTCAGACTCTGGGACAAATTGCCAAAGCATTTTAACATCTTAAGGATTGCTGCTCCCATAGACAGGGAAGGCTTTCTTGCATCAGGTTGCCATGGCTCAACTTCACAACTAAGAAAAAAAATATGAGGATAAACTAATACTTAGAATTGCTATGATGAAATACACAATCAAAAGACAGAGTAACAAACGCGTTATAAAGACTTTTAAGAAAGTGGTATTTCCTTATATGCATCCTTTCCTCCTGCATCTCAGCTAGCTTGTGAGGTTAATTCTTCTTTTTAAGATCCCTTCCCCTTCTTTTCCATTTTGGTTTACCTGCCTGTCCTTCCCCATGATTTTGCTCTGAGAAGCCAGGACCTTCAGAGGTCTGCCAAATGCTTCTTTCTCCTCACCCCATGTCCTTTTTTATTTCCTTGCCTTTATTCCTGCAGATTTCAAGCTGCCCTCTCTGGCTTCTGGCCACCTGAAAACACAGCAGTGCAGCTAAATGAATTGCATCTCTTGGGAAGCAGGAGTGCTGTGTATGGAGTGATCATGTTTTCTCTATTATGTTGTTCATTTACAGCCTGCCTTGACATGCAAACATTAAAAAGCTGTTGTGAAGATAGGTAGTCACAGGTCCCACCTTACATCTTACTAAATTCTGGGGAATCATTCTCACAAGCGTATTTTCATGCTCTGATGACCCATTTCACATCATTTCACAATAGCATGTTACTTTATTTTCCAATGCTTCTATAGAAAGATGGACAATGTTTCCACAGAAAATTTCAGCCCTGGTCTGAGCTCATGTGAGCAATCTCTCCAGTGCTGCTTCCTGTGCACTACAGCATGCACAGAACTGTAACACTGGACCTATGAAGACAGCAGGTATGTATCTTTCTACCAGACACCAGTCCTGCCTGCCACTTACTTATCTCAGTTAGTAGCTCTTGCTCCTTTCCCTCTCTCCGTATACAGTGATCATATACCACTACACACACAGGCTGCGCATTCACACATGCCAATCTGATCATTCAAGTTCAACAACCTGGCTATGTATAATGAATCCTTAACCATATCTACTTTTCAGAAGCCCCTTAATTACTGATTTTATTTCAGGTCAGCCTTGTGAGAATGTATTTTAATTTTTAAGTATCTTTATGGCATGTTCATTTCAATTGTAATTATGGACTTGAACATAAAATTACAGCTCCATTCTCATCAGAAGCTATTCTGTGTGAAGATGCAGGTATCCTGCCCCAGCTTGAGATCAAACAAGTGGAAGCTTGACTCAGTGTCTGCTTTTGCCTGAAGAAATGCAATGATTTCAAAACCAGGTACTTTCAGATAACTGCAAGTTGTTATCCCATCGACATGTAGGCCAGATGAATGCAAGGTCCTCAAGGTAAGCCAAGAAAATTACGCAGTGATTGAATGGATGGAAGTATGCAAGGTCACACTAGTAATAAGCCATTGTTTAAAGATACTGTGGGTCATTATCATCATTATCAAAGATTGCAGTGGCCTCTCCATTACACTAAATGTCTTAGTCCAGATGTATTTGTTTTTCCTACAAGACATACCACTGCACTCAAAGCAGGAAGAGACAAAAAGACCTGTCTTATGCCAGAGGCCAGAAATAATTCTTCTTAGTAGGACAGAAATTATCACAAACCTCTTACCTCCAGTTCCAAGTAAGGGATTATAGGCCTTTTCTACTACAGAAGTGAACCCGTACTTGGGTTGGATCAAGGAAACCTGAAAACAAATCCCAAATGGGTGAGGCAGATATCCTCCAGGACCCCCAGGAGCCAGTCTGCCATGCTTTCCTTGTGTCCCACAACTTCAGAAGTTCTCCACTGGGCTGTTTCTACTGTCATGCTGTAAATGGAGTATGGCAGTTAAATACCTGTTTCTCTGATGATGACAGCTGGCCACCAACAGAACAGTTATACACTGATTATTACGCAGTGCAAAAGCAAAATCTACATTAAATCATATTTATTATTATTCCTGTATTCAGTATTTAGCTTCTACTTTGATTTGAACAAAAAATATTTTCCATTCTGTGGAATTCCAGCAAATAATGCAATTATGTCTTTCACACAGCGTAAGAATGATGGCCCACTGATGCCATTGCATTACCTCTTCCTAACATCAATAAGATCATAATTTCCTCCTCCACCAGTGATGTAAGCTGTTAAAAAGTACAGATGCCTTCACTAAAATTAAAAAGCAGGGAGAGTTCTCCACATCTACATAATACATAGCTCCACTATCCTCAAGGCCACCATGGTTAAAACATCACAGGTTTACGTTCATTATAACCTATGCATTTGTAAATGAATAAGTATAAACTGATTATCTGGGATAGAAAAAGTGTGATTCTGTTTGCAAAGTCATCACATGATCAGTGTGTCACTTTTTCTACATTGAGTTTTGACCAGGTTTAGCAAAATTTCAGTGTGCTGTTACAAAATTCATGACTGGACCTTTTTAAGGACACCTCTCCAAATTGCTATATTCAGTTGTTAAAAATGGCACTTACAGCTGTCTGTATCCTCAGGACAAGGGATATAGACAAACATAAAGGGAAATCGGCAAGCTCATAAACTCATTGCCCTTGTCTGTCCTTCTCTAAAAGAATTAGGCTAAGACACTCTTGTACTTAAGGGAAATTGTAGGAACATCTAATGGCTCAGAGTTCTCTGCCTCATAGTTATTCATTGACAGACTCACATCAAATCACCAGCAAAATGTAAATACTTCTATAGAGGATCACTGAAATAACCCAGAAATCCACCATTAGTGCACAAGCCAATGCACAGATTCTTCCACAAGAAATCACTGAAAAATAGACATTTAGGATATTGCTCAACAATCTACCAAGAATGGGAGCTCTGAAGCAACTTTAAATCATTTTAGCTTTTCAGTTATAATTTTCCTGGCATTTCAAAAATTCTGCATTAAAAATACCAGACACAAAAGTAATTTGATTAATGATACTTCAAAGACGCACAACTGTAAAACACATTATCTTTTGAAGGAAGACTACATTAAATATATTAACTGCTCAACAGCTGATATAAAAGCTGGTAGGAACTGCAACATAGAAGGAATATGTGTGGTAGACATGAAGCTGGGGCCATAGAACTAAGCCAAGAAGCAAGACACATCCCTGGAAAAAAGCAACAATTTCTTGTTATTGCCAATAACAAATTATGAGTGATACAAACCAGCAAATGTTTCACAGCAAACCAAAATCTAAGATTTTAGCCAACAGATGTGCAGCTCAAAGCTGTTCTTAGCAAATATAAATCCACTTTAAAAGAAATACAGTTCTCTGAAGCACTTTGGAAAAATTAATGGAGGGTTGTTTGTATCATCCACAGTATATAAGAAACATGATTCTTCTCTGTGTATATCCTCTAAATATATTCCCTAAAACAAATAAATATCTGACTTAAAATATTAGGTCTATATTTTCAAAAATGACGAGCCATTTTTTAGTCCTCAACTTCTAATGCCTCAAAGTAACATTTTCAGAAATATAAGTACTTTAAACTATAGAATATCTTTCCCCAGGGCATCCTAAATGGGCATGTCAGGAAAGGCATCTTTTAAAAGTTCAGACTTAAATTTAGGAAGCTCAGGAAAGGTCCAGACACAAGGACTGAAATCTCCAGGGATTTTTTCACAGAAGAGTTAGCAGTACAGGCAATCACAGTGCAAGTTTTAGCACCATACATTTCTTACAGTCCAGACTGATGTGACAGGATCAGTTCTAAGGACAAGAGATCATTCAGCCTTCAAAGACTTCCAGCTAATGGTTTCTGGACAGTTGCAGGAGAAAGAATACTTAAATTTTAAATTTGGAATTGTTAATAATGTTTGGTATTTTTTTATTTCACACATTCTCAGATCTCTGTTTCCATTGTGGGTTAGTGACCATATCACATCAAAAAGTTTCCTTCAAAGAGTAGTAACATTTACTTGAGTGACTAAATTGTGCTTTATTTAACTGAATTGTACAGTGTTTAAATACAAATAAATGCATTGCAATTGAACCAGAACAAGCATGCATTGATTTTCATCTCTGGAAAGACTTCTAGGTGATTCCTGGCCTTTTAAGCCCAATATATCAGCTCTTTCTTCATTATTGTCTTGAGCTCAAAGCCACAGCTAGTCCTTCAGTGGCACTGAGCTGAACTCAGTTTTACGGGTAGGCAGAAAAAATTCCAGCTTTCTAAACATTATTTTAGGCTTCACATTTATCTGAAATAATAGCTTTCTGTTTTTGGAATGCTCATTTCAGGCACCGATTTTATTGTAAATGATAGATTTTTCTCCAGATAAAGCCCATATAATTCAGTAATTTTTTTCTTTTCCTTCCAACTTCTGAATAGTTTTTATCAATTGGAATATTTTTGGATATAAAAACATCCATAAAGTCTACATTTCGTCTTCTTTATCATTTAGTGATTCAATAGGTTGAAGAGGTGTGCAGTGTCAAACCAGCAGCCTCCAATTTTGAAACTGATAGAAAGATTACTCTCTCTTCCAGAGTCAATGAGCTTTAAAGGCTGAAACTGTACACATATTAGTACATATATAGAAAAACTTCAAATCCAAAAGGCCTTTTGGACTGTAGTTCATCTTAGATGCAATATCTGGCTTCCCTTGAATCTTCAGTTGCGATATTTTAGTGAGAATTGCAAGTTGAAAATCTGAGTTTACCTCTTATTCACAACTTAAAGTTCAAGGGGAAAAGAACTCAGTATCTTTTACATCTACAATTTTAGGGGGTGCAGCCTTATAGAAAAAAAAAAAAGGAAGACAGTGTCACAAGTGTTTTATTCTTCTATTTCAAGAGTATCCATGTGGTTTGCAGAATAAATGGTTTTCCCAGGGAAATAGTGGGCTTATTTAATCATTCAACTGTTTTTATTTGGTCCTGTGCTTTTCCCATAAAAAATGAATCCTCTGTTTATCCTCAGAAATCTCTCTCTAGTGACATCTTGAAAATGAGCATTTTATCCCTGATGCATGCATGCTTATCTCATGATGTGCTCTCAAATAAGAGAGGGAATACAAGATCTTCACATTTGGCTTGTTTACCTATAATTCATTACCCTGCTTTTAGTGGCTCTCAGCTTCCACAGTGCCAGAGATGACATGACTAGAACCTTCTTAAAGATGATGTAATATTGGGATGCACAACCAAGGCATAATTCACATAAACACTTTCAGGCAGTGTGCAATATACATTGTACCAGAAGAATAAGCTGAAAAGAGTGCTGTTATGGTGGCTTATGTGCTACGCTGTCAGCTTTATGAAAAGGTTTACCTTCCAGATTGCAGCACATAATTTAACATGCTAAACTATTGTTTCCAGCACAAGGAAATGTTTTTAAGGGAAAATCAGGATAGTTCACATACAGATTGACTTATTTCTTGTCAGTTGACACATCTGAAGAAAGCCCTTTCCTCCCCACTGCTTCTGTGCAAACCAAATATTCTGTGCAACTGATGTTTAAGACCAGCACACCAAACCAGAATACCTCAGATATTTTTCGGCTTTCTTTATGAAAAGCAATATCCAGGTACCTTTAGAAAACTACCAGATTATTTTTAAAACAAGACTCAAGACTCACTTCCTCCTTTTGTGCTTAGATATGCATGATTTGGTGGAAAACATGTCCTGAAATTACTCTTGCAGTATTCATACTACATGGAAATAATGGGTATGAAAAATCATTATAGTGAAAATTTAGGTGAACAGATCAGTTAGAATAGACTTAACTTCCTCCCGAACTCAGAAGGACTTTGTTGTCAGTCAGGAAACAGCTGCTATGTGACAGCGATCTTATTTTGCTACACTCTATTCAGAATTGTAAACCCCACACCCTTTAACAATACAGTGCAGGGGTGAAGGAGGCAAACAGCTCTGAACCAGGGGCAGCAAAGAGCACACACTCCTTGCTCACTGCCTAGCCAACATTTCCATACAGTGGGTGCTCCAGAGGAGGCAGAAGCTCCCAGGCTTCCCAGGTTACCAGCGTGTGCTGCAGCGCAGGATGCCACATGTTTCTGGAAGACAGGCCAGCCACCTCTCAGCCACATTTGGGAGCCAGTGGGAAGCAGGCAGGGTCAGTGGATGGCCCTGGAAGTGCAGAGTGTCCATGGAGTTCAGCCCCTTACCCATTCATCTTCTCTCACCTCAAGCATTCTCACTCTTGATTGGATTTCCCAAGAATTCAGGAGGAGAATCGCTGACACAGGTGGATCTTAATGCTGTCTTTCGAGAATGTATCTCCACCTCCACTGACTTGTACATGACAAGCTTATATGCTGAATTACATCAACTGAGAGTCCTAGTTAGGCCTTCACTGTTGCCCTGAATTTGTCTCAAAATGAAGGCCTATTGCATTAAAGTGACAGGAATGTTGTTTCTATATGCCACTAGTTTATACAGTCATGAAATCCTTCTGTACCTTATCATTTCACTGGCCTTCTGCCAGCTCTCTTGCTACAAAATCCTTTTTCCTGTCAGATAGGGCTCAGAAGCTAAAGATACATGCACAGCATTAACAAATTTTGGTAACACATAACATATATAATGTAATAGTAGACAATTAACCCCTACTATCATGTTGCTCAGTCCTAACCCTCGGCTTTCATTGTTTATGTTGCAAGAGTATGTTAAAACTTCTCCAGTGGATTCTGATTCCTAGAACTGGAAAGGTTCCCATCTCATCCCACAGGTGTGATTGTCTGGGTTGGATGGATTACTAATGCAGTCATTTCACTCTGTGTTACTAATAAATATATAAAATAACCCTGCTTGCACTGTCAGGAAATTCCATCCCCGCCTGCTTTTGCCTCTTTCTGAACTGAGGAAGAAAAGAACCCCACCATACAACCAATCTTTTCTTCAGTTACTTAATGATCTTTTAATTTCAAGTATGAAGAAGAGAATACATGACCTTCAGACCCTACCAGCTCACTGGAAAAAAATAGGATTATCTATTTATGAGCTCTTTACATAAAAGCTTATAATAAGTATGAGATTTGCTTTGATTTATTTGAGGCTGAATTTGGTAAAACTACACAAAAGGATAAAGAGAGGAGAACTTGGAAAACAGACAAATCAGTCTCTCCATCCCCATTTTTCACTATGAAAGCTCTGTCCCCCACACCCCCATTCCTATGTCCTCTTTTTCCAGATGAGGTAATTTTAAGAGGGATATATTAAAATTATGCCTCTTAAAATTCATATGAAACAAGAGGGAAAAACAAACTGTAGAGCACTCCCCTTCTACAAAGTTAGTAAACCACTTCAAAATAATTCTGGCAGCACTCCCTGGATTTAGTTCCCCATATGCCTTTATGCTGCAGATGCCATTGTTATATTTCACAAGTGTCTATAACATCAATTCCCACTTACTTATTTGTGAAACAGTTTTATGACAGTGAACAAGACAGGACTGAAAAAACATGTCAAGTGCTGCATGGGCATTCCCTGGCTCTGTTAAAGTGTACTCTTCCGGGAAGTTTGCCCCGGTCCTCCTATCCTCAGCAGCTTTAGCAAGGCCCTGTCAGCTAACGTAAGAATTCTCCAAGAAAAGTAAAACCTATAACAGGAAAGAAATTGCACCAAATGGCCAAAACCCAACTACAAAAAAGGGGCTGTTTTCCCCCTTCTCTCTCTCAATCTGTTCTGGAAGCACACATGGACATCACAACTCCTGAGGAGTAAATTGAGGACCTCTTGGCATACACAGGAAAACTCTCCCTTTAGCAATACTCTCCCTTCTTACCTGTGGAGAGGAATGCCCACATCACCAGAGCAGGCAAAGACTCAAATCCAAAATAAGACCCAAAAGGCTCTGCCCAACTAGGGGTGCTTTGAGACAACAGCTCACTAGCTGTCAGGATTCAAAGGGGTACCTATAATGAATGGCTAACTGAAAACTTAGTCCAATCCTGTAACTCATATCCATACTCACATACCAGTTCTCAGCTGAACTACAAACTGCCCTCTATGAATAGGTAGGTACATTTGGGATATCAACCTCCATCGTCAGTTACAGGATTGCTCCCAAAAGCTTTTGATTCTGCAAGAGAATGGATGTTTTGGATGGTGTTCAAGGCATGTGTGTGTGGCATATTTCTATATCCTTAGTTGTACCTTTGTGTGAAACTTTTGTCAAGACGATAGCGTGTGCCAAATTTCAGGTGATTTAACCTTCTATTGTATTTGCTATTCTACTGATTTTATCCCCATTCCAACCTCCCCTCAGGTTTCAGGAGAAAATGAAGGCAAAAATCCTGATGTATACAGAGAAGGAAAACATTCACAACTTATCCAGTTGTGATATAGTTGTGATAGTCTTAAGATCTATTCATAACCTTCATATCAGCTGAGGATCAAGAGCAGCTGACAGGGCTGGAAGAGTGCCTTCAGGCGGGCAACAGTTTAGACTGGTACAGATAGTTCTGCAATTTGATGGTCTAGAGGCTAAGGAAGTTTTGAGAGAAGGAAGGACAGGCTTACCCCCACATCACCTCTACCAGCCTTACAGCCTACCATAAAACCTACATTTAGAGTATTTTGTTACTTTTACAGCTCAGGTGGTGAAGTTGATGTGTGGTGGTTTGTGGGTTTTTTTTGGTTTTGTTTGTTTTGTATTGGTTTCTGTTTATTTGTTTGTCTTCCCTGGAGTAAGGCCAGCTTTTTCCTCCACAAAAGGAAGAGCAAGACTCACTGTATCCATGTCCTTTTTCTGGCTTGAGCTTCTGATCTCTTTACCCATCTTTTGAATGATGTAGTAAAACTATAATAAGTATCAAGCTGAAAACAATGGAATTCATGGGACTTGGAGAGTAGAGATGTGGATTTTCCAAACATAAAGAAGTAATCAAATAAAAGCTGGAAGGCTAACTTTGAAGTTTTCAGTTCTTGCAGCTGGGAGGAATCCTCTCTGCTGAAGCCAGAACCGTTATCACACATAACATAGTGTCATGTTCTGCTTTAATACGTCTGTTGTGTCTTTGTAATGACTGGCTATAGCAATGGCACTGAACTATGTCTAGAATGATGTCTTACCTCCTCTTCAGATCTCCAGCACTCTCTGCTCATGAAAATCACAGGGAATTCCATAACTTATTCACTGTAATATTTACACATGAATCCAAATTCTGGTTTGCTATGAAGTTCTGTCAGCAACAGCATGGTGGGATAAATTAAAATTGAAGGTGTGGGGGTTGTTGTTGTTCTTGGATGTCATATGCAAATTGTCTACAGAGACCTAGTGAGCTGGACGATGCTGATACCAATTTATATTTCTGGAATCTTGTACTTCTGGGCTGGAATGCTGCCCCTGGATAACCTTGCACATTTTCAGTATTCCAAAACAGGAGCACCTGATCTGAGCTAGCCAAAGGGGTATTCCATACCACCAGTATATAAACTGGGAGAAGCTGGCCAACAGATGCCAGTTGCTGCTTGGGGCATTGCTCAGCAGCTAGTGAGCAACTGCATTGTGCATGACTTATTTTTCTTGGGTTTTACACTTTACTCTTTGTCTTTTTCATTGCAACTATTACTATCATATTTTACTTTATTTCAGTTATTAAATTGTTCTTGCATCAACATGCGAGTTTCACGCGGTTTTCTGATTCTCCTCCTTAGCCCACCAGATAAGCGTGTGGATGCATAGTATCTTGACACTTGACTGGGTCTGATGTATCTCTCTTCCCCCTTCCACTGCAGAAGCAAGGGCAAATAACTTCAGCAAACCCAGTCACTGCTGTCATATTCTTCATCTTTACCTCCATAGCCCCCTACATTTGGCAAAGTGTTTAAGAAATGCTACACTTCTGAGGGAACAGTTCTGTTTTCCCCTATGAGTCTGCTTACCTACATGCTGAAAACTAAGCATTGCCTTTAGTCTAGTGGTTTTTGTTCCCTGGTAGAAATTAAGGAGAAGGAATAAAGGCTCAATGCATTATCTGGGTAGCTAATGTCTTAATTCATTCTCTCCACTTTGTAGGCAACTCAAGGCAGTTGCCCTAAACTGACAGGGAAGCACCTGTTGTACTTTATTGTATTACTGAGCATATTTCTACAATTGTTGTCATCTTAAGTTTGTCTCACTCTAATCTCCTTCAAAAAATAAGTGCAACTCAGTGAAAGTAAGGGTTGCAGAATCGTCTTCAAAGAGCCTTGTAGCAGCTAACACCTGCCTGACCAAAGTCCTGACAAGAACCAGACCAAAGCCCATGGAAGCTTCCCCTCAACTTCTCCTTGGACAAGAACACAGGAAAGCTTCCTGCTGCACATGGTGGTGGTCTGTAGGTGCAAGGGCAGGAAGTTGGGTCCTGAGCCCATGGGGTTATGAAAGGAGCCCCTCGGGCAGCCTCTTGGAGTCAAGTCCCACTTGGAGCAGAGGGTCTGTAGCCGGGGACACTCCCTTTGGGTCCAGACACGGCCAAGGGAACTGCTCGAGGTTGAGCCCTCCATTTTTGAGTGAGTGATTACACATTTTGGATCACTGGCCATTAAGTTTATGAATCAGCAGTGTAGTGACGAATCCATGGAACATCACAAATCTATA
>WYDI02002953.1:42500-44442 GCA_009867235.2 Psittacus erithacus | reverse complement strand
CTCTTTTCTTCCCCCCCCCCCTTTTTCTTCCCTCCCCCAGATATACATATTCGGGTGTCTTCCTTCTGGAAAGACTAGCTGGCATGTGTGGCATTTGCTCATTTCTCCCCCACACCCCCCCCTTCCCTTTATCCTTTAATGCTTTCCGTGCAACTCTTTTGGTGACAGCTGACTGATGTTGGGTAATGTCTCTGAGCAGGAGCAGTGCATGTTGCAGCTGCCCAAAGCCTCTGCCATTACATGAACAAAACAGCCTTGCTTTTTTGAATGTATTTTTTTTGTTTGTTTACTTTAAATAGACAGTAACAAAACTGTTGCAAAGCACTGGCATTTAGCGTTTCTGTTAAGTAATGTACATTCAAATTCATTAAATAAATGCACTGAAAAGCCCCAAGAAGAGAGATACCAATCTGTTACTAGGTCATGTTTGTCTTCTCAAAAATTGTACAGACCTTGTCCATTTTGTTAAATCGATGGAGACATTTAGCATTCTGAAAGCTAATGAGGGATTTTGTGATATTGCTGGAAATTTATGACTCTTGATTATTACTTTCCTTTATTTTTTTTTAAGATAAATATATATATTTAGATAGAATGTGCTAAAAACAGAGCAAATAAACCAAAATCTAATTTAAGATGGATTCCTGGCAAACATTTTTTCTATCTAAAACTTTGTTTTAAGCATAAAAGTACCATTTTAAAAACAGTGCCTTTCATTAAGGATATAGGAAGTAAGACTTAAGTACATCACTTGCTTTTCTTTTTTTTTTTTCTTTTCTTTTTCCCTTTTCTTTTCAACAGCAATTGCAGTGTATGATCCTTGTTATGACTCAGTCTTTCTGCTTCCCCACATCTCCACAGGCTGCTTCTTCACCCAGGTCATTCCGCCATCCTCATATTTGGGAGATCCTGATGTCTCCATTAGCTGTAGGCTCACGCTAATCGCACTGGCAAGTACGCTACTGCAGATTGCTGACCCAATTTCTGTCTTAGGAATTGCCTTTCATATCTGCTATTTGAGCTGTGCTCATTTGAAAGGCTCGGGCAAGTTTTGATAAACCGACTCTTGTTCACTGTTTCTCCTAACCATACTCCTAACAGATTTTTTTGCAGCTAATAAAATGAAAGCTACCATCTAGAGTGGCTTTTTCCCCTCTTTATATCCAGTAGCAAAACCAAAAGCAAGCAAAATTGTAGATGGTCCCTTTGGCTTCCAGCTTTAAAGCATTGTCTTTAAAAAGTCACTCTGGGAAATGGATTTTTCAAATGTTAACCAAAGTGAGAAGCTGGCAGAAACTGAGTTGGTGTGAAAATGCGTGTTCCACACGTGCACATACACACACTCATGCTCATTCTTTCTAGGGCTCGATTCTACTTTAGGGCAGCAGAAGCGGAAAGCTTCACCCCTATCCCAGTGATTGTAAGGAGAGGAAAATAGAGCTGGATTTTTAACCAAATTTTTTCATACCAACAGCTGTCCTGGTATTGCTGTGCGAGGTTGCCCATTGAATTTAGTGAGAGCTTGGCCAGGTAGTGTCAAGAGGAGGCACCTCAGCCCTTCTCCAAGTCCTTTGATATAATCTCCCCTAGTTTGTGAGGGGCTGAGCTGGCTGAGCCCCCTGCCATGTCCTGTCCTTCTTATTGCTTTCCTTCCTCCTCCCACATTCAGCCCATTTTCTCCCTAGTGAACAGGTTTGGGCAGGCTGCTGATCCTTCACCCCTCTCAGCAGCCTTCTTGTCAAGGAGTGTCCAGGAAGGGCAGGAGCAGTATCCTGAACTTGAGCAGGTCCCAAAAGCTAGGATTGGTATTGAGAAGAGAGACAAAATATGTTCTAATGGTGTCTTCAGGATTAAATGTTTGCTGGTCTTTGACATTTCTGTGGTAGAAAGCCATTTGCTGTCTTTTACGACTGGGCAAAGATGGGGCCTCCTGCCACAGAAA
>WYDI02002953.1:35000-37500 GCA_009867235.2 Psittacus erithacus | reverse complement strand
GCTGCTGAATAGCTGCTGACTGTGGTTTTCTTTTCACTTGTCCGACAGCATGAGTCACAGTTGCCAAGCCGACACCGAAACTATTTGCAGACTATAGCACCTATTGATGAGTTTTTCAATCTGCAGTCATTTGCATAGGAAAGATGCTGGACTTGTGATTGTTTTCAGAAATACATACAGTACCGAAGAGCGGCCCCTAATTTGGGAGATTGAAGTTACTATCCTCCCGTTGTTTTCATATAGCTATAAGGCAACATTTGTATCAGAGCCAGCAGCTACGCTTCAGTACTTTACCTTAAACTGTGGTCGGGAGGAAATGCTGCTCTCAATTATAATTCCTGGTGAAACGGGATAAGCTTTGGGAAAGACAAGCATTCATGATATGCAGGATTTTATTTGGGTTTTTTTCATTGTTGCTATTTTAGTGTCTGCTATAAATGCAGTCCTTAGTTTCTCATTCCCTTTTCAGTACCTCAAGGCTTCCTGCTCTGAGAGCTAGAGCTGGAGGCAAAGCCCCAGCAGGCTGGACACGGGGGATGCTGGGGCCCCCTGGCCAGGAGCCGGCCTGTGCCCAGCACTGAGGAATTCGCATAAAATGCAAGCATGGTTTTATTGTGAACACAGGAACAACTATTCCTCACATAAAATAGTTGCACAGCAATATTGGTTTTAAATGCTCAGAAGGCAAGGAAATGGGGTTTCACCATTTCCTGATACGTTATCTTTGCTGCTATTTTGTTGAGTTTGATAACATTACCTTTTTTTTCCCTTTTTTGTTTTAAGACAGCCAAGAAAAATTTGAACTCACATGCTGTTTGTTTAAGCAGATTCTCTGATTCCATCGATACATCTACCATTTCAAGTGACATTCTCTCTGGCAAAGCTGGTTTGCGTCGTACCCTGAAAAGTGCTGCTCAAGCATTTTTGTATGTTTAAAATAACTACAGGACCAAACCAAAGTAAATTCAAAGTCTCTTCAAGACGACTGCAGTAGATCATGCATTATCATTTCTAACATAACACAGATGGAGTTTAATTACCGTGTAGAGTTTCAAATGCAGGATGAAAATATCGTGCAGTATCTTAAACACTTAATTGATAATGGTGCTAATAGCAGGGGCTTGCACTGGATGAGGGGGGAATGTGTGAAATGCTGAAACTGCTTTTCCTGTGATGTCTTAGCTCCTGGGTGAAGGTCCAGGCCTTCAACCTTGCAGCTGGCTTGTGCTTCGCCATAGCTGGTGCTGTTGTTTGTGCTTATTCAGGGTACGTTTGTCATAAAGCTCTTGAGGTTCAAAAAGTAAAACTTTAGTCGCAGTACAGAGATGGATTTTAGGAACTAATGAGTTGTTTCAAACTCTAATGATAACAGCATTCCCTAATAGAACAACTAGTTTTCCACCCTAACTGGAAAGCAGTGTTCTTGCGACAAGTAAAAACCAAATTGGTGTAAATGTAGAAATTCTTTTCCAAACCTGCTTTCGTGTTAGGTGCAGTTTTGTTCAAGGCTCAGAGAAGCCAGTGTTGGCAGCGATAAGCTTTTTCTTGCTCTGCTCCTGCTCTTTGGAACAGAAAATCAAACATTCCTACAGAATTCTATTGGCAAAAAGTGAATTGCTTCATTAAGAAATAAAACATGATTCAGAGTGTGGCAACACTCCGGAAGGAACTGCCTGGGGAATGAAAGAAATGCTGTTCAGGGGCCGGAGCCACATGAAGCTTTTGACTGTGACAGCAAAGTAACATGCTCTGCCAGTAAAGAGCACGGAGAGTGGATGCAGCTGTATCAACAGCTTTCCTCACTAGTGGGGTACACATAGAAAGCAAGCCTTACTGCTTAAGGCACCTTTTTCAGTGTATTTGCATTTACACTTGCAACTTGTCTTGGATAAGCTACGGCCATTGGGGATCTTGCTTCTCTTCTTGCCTGAATAACCAAACTGTAGGGGCAGAAGCTTATGCTCTGGATATGGGTTAGGAGAGATGAAAATCCCTCAAGCTTTTAGCAGTACTTCAGTTTGATCATATTACCAAGCCCATATCATGGGACAAATGTGATTAACAACATTTTAACGTTGTATTTTAAAATTTCTAAGTCATAATAATCGTATAAATGTGTTTTACGAGTACCATTTCTCTTTGAAAATCTAATAATTTAGATTTTGTTACGTCTCTGAATTAAAGCTCTAATGAAATACATTTACTACAGAAGAGGACATGAAAATAAACCCAAAGATCTCATTCCTAATTAGGATATTTATTCATACACTTCGGTAAGTGGTGGCGATGGCTAGCTGGGTATGGATACGCCGAGTCTCTGTATCTGTGCATACATTGTCACCCTAAGACAGAATAGCATCTGAAATTGTACTGAAATTCTGAGAAATCTTATCTCTTTCCCTCATCACATACAGAAGTAAAGCAGCCTGTTACGGGACTTGGCTGTGCTGTAATTTGCTGCACCGCTTTCTTTCTAAGGCAATAGTCTAGAAGAACTTGG
>WYDI02002953.1:0-30000 GCA_009867235.2 Psittacus erithacus | reverse complement strand
GTTCCACACTATACTGATAGGCTGTTTTGTTGAAATGCAAACCTAAACAGCTGATAAATCCTACTCTATTTTTTTCTTTGTTAGAGGATTTTTTTTTTCTCATTTGTATTTTACATCTACTTGTGTCATTTATACAAATTCAATACAAAATGCCTAACAGTAAGCTTTTTACTTAAAACCTAGCCAGGTGCCATATTTTGTTCTCTTCTTTTTATATGGATATTACCTATTCTTCTAACAATTTAGGAAGGAATTTCATTAAATCACTGTAATGCGATTAATTTAGATGGAAACAAATTTTCGGTGAACATAGAAACATTGTATTTAGAATATATGGCTTAAAAGTGTCCATAATTTTATGATAATATTATTTGTCTTGATTCAACCTGTGATTATATTTTTATCCAGGAGTTTTATGGGTTTAAAAAAGTTAAGTCCCTTTTCTCCTTTTTAGCTTGTTTTCAGAATTTGAAAAACGGAGACACAAAGGGAGCTGTGGCAGCTGCATTCTCTTTCATGTGTGTCCATTCCAGGTGAAGCCCAGCATAATGTACTGTAATATGTCTCTTCAGTTCTCTGATACAATGACCTGTGCATCCTTCTAATCCCCCACAGAATGCGCAGACACAGACTGATTGAGGTAAGTATGGACTTAAGTATATATTGTTCTTTGTAGCACTGAGGAATTGGGACTTTTGCCAAACGTGAGACGATGTGGATTGTAATCTATTGAGATACGAGTTCAGACTGGGCTCTGCTGTACATTGCAAGAATAACTAAAGATTTGTCTAGAGTAAGTTTGGGGTTTTTTTCTTTCTTTGTGTTGTTTTTTTTTTTTTTGCTTTTCTTCCTCAAAACCAAACAAAAAACCCTTTTCCACAGTTTCTGTCACTTTGCAGTTCTGCAAACAACAATAATCATGAAAACAGCTTTGTGGTAAGAGCCTCTTGCAGCAGGCTGGGATAACATGGCACAAGAAATTCCAGCCTACTCAGGGGTATTGATGCAACCATGAAGGGTATGCACATGGGAGCCATAGGGCTTACCCTTCCCAATGGTATATGTTTTATTTTTTAATTTATTCTGTGAATACATTTAAGATTTTAAATTGGGGGGAAGATTTTTTTAAAATTTTTTTTTTTAAATTTAAGATTTTAAAGTTGGGGGAACTGTGGGTTAAATCTTGATGAATTCTTATTTTGATCTAATTAGAGAAAACTGAACAACGGTTATTGAAGAAGAGGTGGCAAAGAGAAATATTGAGCATAGATGCTTCCAAATCCTAGCTCATAACTATTTTAGCAAGATCACCTTTCTAGTATAATCGAATGAGAAGATTTTATTTTCTTTTGCTGTAATAGGAAAGAAGTAGGGCAGCAGTTTATCTTATAGGTCTCGATGACAAAGGAGTATTTTAAATACTTAGTCTTTTGTTTCATAATAAATGAGAAGCAAGAGGTCTGACACTTCAACAGAGGAGGTAGTCATAGCAATTAAACAGCATTTTCAATAATCCCCCAACCTTTCGCTTGGAACCAAAAGCTTAATTCTGATCCTAAACTAATATGCCTGCCTGGATCTCTCTGCCTCTGGCTCCTACCTGGTGTACAAAACTCCTCTTGCTTTCCTCTTTGCACTCCTAAGGAACTCACCACTGTCCTTACCATGGGGGTCAGCCTCCTTTGTAAAATACACTAGTTAACAAACCTAGCAGATTTTTTTCTACTAACACTGTGTGTCAGCAACTCTGTTTTTTGCCACTCAGCTTCATCGGCCCCACGGTGCCGACGGTCCCCTGCCTATGGCTGTGCTCAGCTGGGGATTCTGGGAGACAATGCTGAGGAAAACACGACTCATATTCCCATAGACATAGGCCTGGGGAGGCTGATAAACGTGCTGCTTTTCTGCCTTCAAGACAATAGTCATAAATACATAACCACAGGCATATATATCAGGATCTTAAACAGCTAAATAAAATTATCCCATCAATGCTGTGCTGTACATTAATAACATGAAGGATCACATTTGAAAGTGTGGCTCTTAAAGTTCTGGGAGTGGAAATGTTGTCTAGGATTGCAAAAACTCCAAGAGATATTTTCACTTATTAATAACAATACAATAAATTTAATGGGATTCTTTATACCTAACAAAATTTTAAATTTTATTAAAGTCAAGATTTGTTTAATCTTAACTATTACATAAATACAGTCCACAGCTTTGGACCGTAACATTTAGAATATGTTTCTTTAAAAAAATTCTGAAAAAAAGGAATATATTTACCTGCATTCCCCAGTAAGATATTTTGTAGAAAACAATTTACTGAAATATTTTCAAATGCAACATTTCCAATTTTGTTCTACTTTAATGGGGTTGTCCTGTAATCTAAATTTTTAGGCAGCATTTTTTTCCTTCAGCACTTAAAATGGACACCTAAGAACACTGAAATCTTATCAGTAACCTAGAAGAGATTGCTTGTTGATGTTTGAGTTAACTGGAATAAAACATCCAGAATGTTTTACTCTAATTGGCTGGTTTTGTGCTAACACATGTGCATTAGTATGTTCTAAAATAGCTTACCAGAATGCTTAAATACATTTCAACAGATCTGTTTGAACTCTGCATTTCTGCTGCAGGCAGAATAATGTCTATTGGTTTTATGTTTGACTCAGAACTTCCTGCAAAGGAGATTACAGATTCATCGAGGAAGACTGTCATGCAACTGCCATCTGCTCCAGGACTCAGCTTTACAGAGGGTAAGACTCTTTGCTAACACACAGAAGACTGAGGTGGAGAACCTGCCCAAGAAGGCTGAGGTAAAGAGCCATCTCTCATGGCTGCAACTATAATAGTCCATCTTCTGCAGCCTTATTGGTACACCAGTGCACCTGTGTCAGCAGGTAAAATTGACTGGTTTCTTTAACAGCTAGTACTATTTTTCTCAGGGAATAGCTGGATTTGTTTTTATCATTTTCTTTTTAGGAGTTCCTGGGATGTGAGGTAATACGGGTTTTTAAGAGGCACATTTTTCATTCAGCGCTCAAAATTAAAACTACTCACCCTGTGTATTTCTTTCAGTTCACAATGTTGGTCCGAGGGGGGAAAGGGGTGGGAAAGGAGGGAGGAATAAAATTACTGTAAACAGAGCTGAAGAAACCTGAGCAAGAGGGAGTTTGTTTATACAGCCGATGGTGTCCTCAAGCTAGGTAGCTTGTATAGCAGTTTTGTGCTTTTGCAGATATTTGAAATCAAAATGGGTTTTCCTTCTGGCAGAATCCAGTTAGTGACCAGTGTATGTACAGTTTCAGCTGGTGATAAGTAAGGCTTACATCTATTAAATTTGTATCTCTCTTTACTCATGTGATATTCCCCAGGAATCTAATGAAACCATCCTTTAAAGTTTATTGTAAAGATTGAACTTTAATACAGAGACACTGAATTTGGGTCTTCAAGTAGCAGAGCTCAGCACCTGGAGAGTATCACCAAATGTTCACAAAATTGGCAAATATAAGTGCTGTAAAAACTATCAGTATTCAATTGAGTATGGTAGCACAGCGCTGTCTAATGCTATAAGAATCCAGTTGGGAAAATACATGTCCAATTTTTTGACATTCAGATAAAACACACTGGGAGGGGCTGAGTTTCAAATGGTTTTCTCAGCTTAAGAAAAGGAATGAAAAACAAAAACAAGGCCAGGGCTGAGAGATCTCCTGCTGACTTTCAAATGCAGGTGCATGGGGGAAAAATATCTGCTTGACCGATGACCCTACCTTTCTCTGTCCACTAAAAGTTGATTCTGAAATATCAACACATATTCCCAATTTTGTTGAGAACAATTTTTGGAGCCTACATTTTACTCTTAAGGAGACATTAAAAATGTATGTTTCTAACACTTCTGTAGCACTAAGTCAGGATGTTGTCAATGCTGTCATTTCATGGTTTAGGCTTGTCTTGTATGAGTTGTCAATATTTCTGTTTCAAAATCTCCTTCATTAAAAGTGGTTGCAGCTATGGCAGGGGTTAGTAAGACTAGATACCAATACAATAATGTTAGGTGACAGGTAGTCAAGTGTCAAAATAGTCCATGGACACTATTGGCTTCCATCAAAAGAAGACTGATACTGGGTTGTAGCTGTATTTTGCAGCTACCAAAACCTACTGCTCCCCAATTAGTAAGCAAGTTGAAATCTGGTAGAAAATCAAACCAAAACATAGAGTTAACAGATCCTTGTTTGTTAAATTACTGCCATTTCTCTTCTTCTGCTTTCTGGTAAAACACATGCCTTAAAAATACAAGCCAACAAGCACACACATACCTGTGTGTTTTGTGCAGTGAATAGGAAAATAAAAAGATAAATTCCCTCCGCTACCTTTCCCACTGCCCCCTAACAAACATTTTCTCCTCTCTCTATAACAGCCTGTAATTGACACTTGCTTGCGGGAAACAAAGTTTGTACAAAATCACTCTAAGATTGCAGAAACACAGATATCCAACCTAAAAAACACACTTAAGATAACCCAACCCAGCTGCCAGCCAAGCACTCTGATTCCGGAGCAAATTGCTAAATAGGATATTAGTGAAAGGCTTTGCAGCTACACTGGGGATAAAGAAGTGACTGAGGGACTAGAAGGTCAATATATAACTAGAAGGGGGAAATCAAAGGCAATTATAAAATTTCTAGGATGTTGTCACCATTCTTTGAATAGTTATTCAAGATAATTCTAGAACAGGTGTCCAGCTGAAGCATAAACATCCTTACTTTTCACCCTATGAAAAGTGAGTAAGCTTCTCCAAAGCGTAAAAGCTGTCCTTAGCTCTACAGTCTGCAGCACTTTGAGAGATGTATTGGCCAACAGAAGTCAAATGAAACAGTTCTGTATTCACTCTCACTCTCTTCAGACTCTGTAGCTCAGCTGTGCAAAGCGTTTGCAGACTTTTCTCCAACCTGTCAAACATCTGGATATTTACAAAACTGTAATATGAATAAAAAAAAAAAAAGAAAGAAAAAAGTTAAGGGAAAAATAGGTAGAAAATGTGCATGTACAAATATTTTGCAAGGCATATGTTAACATGCTGATTTCTTCCACTCTCATCCTTGGCCCAAGCCATAGAGAACCTGAAGGCAGCAGAGCTTTTATAGGCGCAACTGTACACTTGCATTCACTTTTTTTCTGTGTTTGCTCTAGAGTTTATGGCTCCTGTTTACAATGTCCTTTTGCTCATAGGCAGCTTGACTATAAATGCCAATGACTGTTGAGGCAGGCATTGCCAGGGATTTTCTAGGAAGGCTGCCCAGAGCTGGCTGTCTGGCATACACAAAGTTGGAGGGGATAGATAGAGACTTGTGGATGAGGAATGGCGTTTGAAGGTCTGGCTACACAGTGTATGAAAAAAGCCTCACTGACTGTAGCACACAGATGATGGTTTTCTTGCAGATGCGGAAGTTGGAGTGTCACAGGACCAACACAAAAGGCATGTCAGCAAATCAATAAGTGGCAAAAACGCCAGGGTTCGTCTCAAGGCCACATAGATGTAGCCCAGAAGACTAGAGAAAATCAAACATAGTTTTAATCTTCAATAAAATTTGACATACTGGATAAATTGCATGGCCCAGAAGCTGTGATTTGGTCCAAAGCTGGCTGAAGCCATTAGCTGCTTCAGCTCACATAATTTTGGGAGGTTCTCTGTAGTCAGGGCAGTTTGAGTTTTTACAGAGAATTCTGTTAAGACACTAACGTATTTGAAGTTCTTCACTAGTTTGAAGTGCTAGAATGGACTGATGGATTTGTGGGCAGGTTTCTGTCAAAATGTAGATGTGTAAGATGAATGCTATTTCCTGTGGTACTCTGCATACTGGATATAGCCATGGTCATACTGGCCATGCTCCAATATGCATGGTGCAGTCTGTGTCTCTGCAGGCTTATCTGTAGGAATGCACTGTTTTTTGTTATTGTGTCTGGAAAACATCAACAGGTATTTCTTCTCCCAAGGACTGTGTTGAACACCACACATACATTTTGCCACAGAGGAAGGGAACGAGTCAATTATTATAGTCCCTAGAGTTAGTAAACTGATTTTTGCATGTTTTGTTCCTAATATTGAAATCAGAGTAGTGGACACGTATGCGTGGATTCCCACAAAGACAAGGATACTTTATACATATGTCTGACTGTATCCATTTTCCAAATTCAACAGTCTATTGTCTTTGCATCTTTTGAAAACCAATGATTTTATTTTGATTTTACTGTCTTACTCCTATTCCAATACTACTACTTACTGAAAAACTCAGTATTTGAACATGCAAATTGCTCATAGGTAATGTATGCTAAAGACACATTTTAAATAGCTTTTGAGTGAAAAAACAGAGGTTTTTAAGTTGAAAAAACAGAGGTTTTTAAGTTAAAAAAACAGAGCTTATAATTTTAACACCCATCATGGCATATATTCTCTGCTCATGACCATAGCATCTAAGTCTTCATTAAGGCTACAATTCAGAAATGTGCTATATGTTTTTACTAGGTTTTCCTGATCATGAGGTAAAGTGAGCAACATTGTACAGCTTGGAAGTTAGTGACTCTTTTAAATTATAGTAAAAAAAAATTGCCACCATCTAAAAATATTTCTGAAAAATACATTTAAATTTTTCCAGTGAATTGAAGCAGAGTTGTGTGAGAGTGTACACATTGTTATACAAGACGAGAACTGAAATAAGCAAACCATGTTTAGATACTTGGGATGGCTTCTGGAGAAATCTGGCATTGCCATAAAATTCTCATCTTGCTGTTTGTAGAAGATAGGTGTTGTTGGAAATGTGCCACAAAGGCAATCCTCCTAAATATCTCTCTTGCTGTCAGTCACCCAAACCTCCCATGTGACTGGTCTGTTGGTGATTGAGTTGAAAATAGGAGAGATGAGATGCAAGTTGCTGGTTTTACGAATGAAGAATGAAATTGGATGCATTTTGCCCACTTTGCAATCAACCATTATGTATATGTTTAGATTGAAAAACTAATCTGGTAATTTTCAGATCCAATCATATTAATGAAGTAGCAGAATTACTTGTGTGATTCTGTACTACAGTCAATTTAGTAAATAGATATGAAGGAGAATAAAATACATAAATTTTTAAAATACTCTTATAATTCTGCAGGAATTAAACCAGTAAAAAATGTAGATTGAACTCTGTTTTAATTGGTTTATGTTTAAAGATTCTTTGATCAGCGATAACTGTAATATATATTAACATGTTGCATTTTAAAGTGACGCTGCCTTTCATTAATCAAGTGTCTGTATGGTTGATTAATTTGAACAAGGTTTAAATTGCTATGAAAATTTATCATTCATAGCCATGATCTTCATTTACATATATGTTAATTATTGTAAATGTAATCTTTTTCTGAATCCTCTGGGCTGCATACTAAAAAGACAGTGATCACAGTGAGTGACTACTTTTCTGTTACAAAGTGAACTCTTACCAGTATTCAGTAAAGCCTGTTTCAGTTGTCAAAGATCTACTCAAAACATTAAAACATTTTATGCTAAAGGCAAGTTCAAATACTGTAGATGCTATTTCCTTTTCAAATTATTTCTTTATTCAATGGCTAGAACATTTAAGAAAATGAAACTAAGTACAACCAACCACTATAAAATAAAGTTCTGGCTGAAAGAAATTTTTTCCTTCCTACTCTAACACTTTCTCCGTACTAGCTACGTTATTAATAATCATGAGAGGCTTTTTGCTTTTTTCTTATGTCTTTTAGAAGGAGTGACTTGAAGAACTTACTAAGTCAAAAGAATCCTTTGTAGTACAATTAGAAAGAGTTAAATTGCATAAGACAGACATCACCAAGGTTTATAGCCTTTTAACATGACATAAAAATAAATAGCTCTACAGTGGTTGTAGAATAGCTGTACTATTGCTTCTCACACGCACCACACTGATGCATGTATTTAATGCAAATAAACAGATTGGCTGTGCTTTCTTCAAACTCTCCAGCTCAAGGAGATGATAGTCATTTGTCTAAAACTTATTATATTTGATGTAGTCAAGAATTTTATCAAGGTTTAAAAAGAGAGGATGTTTCACAGAACATTTCCCACAATGTTATGGAAAGAAAATGCGTCGGCAGGAAATGGATTTCAGATACGAAGCGTAAAGTATCTCTCTTTCAACAAACAAGTATTACAGCTTTTATTAAAAATGCATATCAATAGAAACTAATTACTGTCCATTAAATTACATTCTGAGCATCATACTGCTATTAATTCTTTTTATGCATTCACAGAAACTGACACTTGTTTCCTTTTTTTTTGTTTCCTTTTTTTTTGTTGTTGTTTATTTTCCTGAAATATCCAGGCAGATTTTATTCAGAAATGACTTAAAATAAATCAGAATTGCAAGCAGATAAGTGTTAAGGCCTAGAGACCCTGTTCCAGGAAATACTTCAGCATATGCTTATATTCATCTTTGCTAAGACAGTATCTATCTCTTCACTTACTTATCTTTAGTGTATGGCCTGGTTTCATCTTCCAGAGGGTGTTAAATTGTTCCTTACACATTTTTACTTGTTTCCCAAGTGTTTTTGTTATTTTTACTTTTTTTAAATGAATCTTTCATTACATAGTTGCGAAAGGGACCATTCTTGTGTGCAAATTAAAAGATTTCTTTATTTCCATTAATTTTTATAATTTTCTGTTTAAATGGTTTGCATTTACATAATATATTCACTGCAGGACCAGCCTCATCTCTTAGTCACAACTTAATGCAATTAAAATGTCTCTGTGGAAACCCTTGCAAGCATAGCACCTTCATACTACCTGACTGAGCAGTTTTAAAGATACTTAATTTGCAGTTTTCTATTGGACAGTCTGATAATGAACTATAGTGGTTTTGGTCCTCATTCTGTAAATGGATAAGATAAGACACATTTGTGAAAACTGCATCAGTCTTTTGGAAAGAGCATACGCAGATTTTGGAATGTGTTGTTGCAGTCAACATCCAGAAAAAATAATCCTAATCACAATATCTTCATATTGTGTTTTAATACAGCATCATTGCAAAAGCTAAATAGTTTGTGTGAATGCTGAGCACAAAAAGGTCCATATTTATTGCTGCAGTCATGGTGTCTATTATGTCATTGTATCTTGTGGCGCAGATTGTTTTTTCTCCTGTAAATCTGAAATATGCATAGTATGCACATTGTAAAAAATTTTTGGCATTAATTGGTGGAAGCTGTGTAGCTGCAATGGTACCCTGGATATTGGTATAATAATAGGAGCTACGCAGTTTGTATACACAGATACACGCATATGTATAGCATCTGCTTTCAGAGTTAAAGTGTTGATAAAGAAACTTGCTAACTTATTACCAGCTGAAGTTACTGTGTTGCAGGAATTCTGTCTGCAACATCTGCACATCCCTTTTTGACAACACCAGGAAATTAAGATGCAGATAAAACCTAAAAATAAAGTAGACCAGTGTGTTCAGTTATCATTTTTGTGATTTGAAGATGACTCTGAAAACCCAAGAGAGTTCTGAAAAGCATTCAGAATTCATTTGAAGTCTGTCAAATGTGCTTCATCATCAGAAATTTAGTAAATTTGGCTAGAAAAGGCATAAACTAGGGGTTTTCTTTCACAGCATAAGAATCAGGGTACACACAATGAAATTTTTAGGGCACAGGGTTAAACTAGGCAAAGCATAGAGAATTACCTTTTTATCAAAAATGTGGTATTACAATCCATTGCTATGGAATGTACAGAGGCCAAAAAATACAAAGGATTTATAAATTATTAAACTCCTGGTATAATAATAATAAAAAAAAATATCTCATAGAAGTTTTAGAAATCTTTATGGATTTTTGGTTTAGGAAGCCTTTGGGTGACTGCTGGAGGATATGCCGTGTTACTGAGTTAACTACCTCATCGGAATCTCCGTAGTTACCAGCTATGAATTTTATTTCTATTCATTAAGTGAAGAATTGGGTTAGTATTTATTTATTTTAGGCAATTATCTGTTAGTAATTCCTAGCTAGACATTTCTGTCTGTCCTTACCTCAGCCCCCAAGATAAAATGAAAAACATCACAGTAGTGACAACATACTCCTCACCCAGGAGGAGAAAATGTCTTATTGCCTAACCACGGCAGCTTCCTGTACCTGCCCCAGTAACTGCTTTCTTCAATTACTTTCTTCTTGGTCATCCAAACAGAAGCTTGCCATTCCTATGACCAGAGCCTGTACTGCCCCCTCCCTTATCCCTTCCAGCCTGAGTCCAGCCTAACTCCACTGGGCCCTCTGGCATGCGGCCTTCTGGATCCTGCCAGAAAGAATCTCAGTAATTTCTATTTGCCATCACCGTGTGTAGGAGGCTTCCAAGGGCATCAGGTCCTTCCACATGACAAACATTGCAAAGGAGGTACTAAATACTAGATGGGTCCAAAATTTCTTCCCAGCTTGTTTTCAGGAAACTACTGCAGGTATGTAGTATAAATCTCCATTGCCTCAGGATGTCAGAATCACTTGCTTCTGGGCAAGATCTGAGCCATCTCTAAAATAGGGAATGTTACTCCTGTTTTTGCTGACCTGACATGAAGGACTGTGAAAAGCAGAAATTATTGCACAAGTCCCATTTCCAACATCTGGATACCTTCAGTCAGGCCAGAAGAAGCTGTCACTGCTGTTTGGTGGGACCTCTCACAGCCTCCTGTCCCCATTCTCTCTGGCAAGAGATCTGGAAACAAACAGGACCTGTGTAGAGCTACATCGTACCTAGCTTGAAGTCTTCTCATTTAAGTAGACACCAGCAGCAAGTCTCTTAAAAGCCCTGTTGAATGTGCCATTGGAAAACTATAATATTCAGTGTGTGACTTGGCTACTTCTGGGTCTCTGCCAGGTCTCTGCCCTTCCTTTCCTTGCTTTCAAGTACAAACTCATGTGCACACCAATTTCTGATCTGAAGGATAGAGGACCTTTTTCAGTTTCAAACATGACATGCTTTCATTAAAGCAAAGATCCCTGTTCCAAAGAATTGAATTATTTTAGTTGAAATTTTCCAAAATATAAGACTGAAATGTTATCAGGCTTGAGAAACTTCAGATCACTTGGTAGAAGTCCGCTGAATTAAGAATAAAATGAAATAAGGGCTTACAATAGAAAGCATCAATATTACTTGTAGTAAAGGCTGTCTGTCAATTTTGCTAACATGTATGTATGTGTGTGTGCATGCATTTTATACACTATGTCCATTGGTTGATAAATCTCTTTTATATCCTTTCTGTATAGAAAGGACATAAAAATACTCAGCATGTTTTAAACAGATGCAGTGTAAAACCAAGGTCTGAGTTAATTTTTTTAGCTCTTGTTTCTTAGTTTATAGTGGCAATGATATTGACTTACATAGTTGAACAAATTATTCAATTCCAAAATGTATATGATTTCCTTTTTTTTTTTCCCTGCAAAAGGAAGCTGCTGGAAGTACCATGGCGAATTGTTACGTTTAAGGTAAAGGATCCCAAAATATTTTAGTCTTTTAGAATAGTCTGTGGACATCTGTTTAGAGCCCAATGTATAATCTTGTAGCAAGGGTAGGGATTGTGCAAAAATGGGTAGCGATTCAATACCCATTGACCAAGCTGAACTGCAAGTTTATTCTGTCACAAAAGTAATTTTCCACTTAAAATACAGCCAGGTTGCAATTTTCTGTATCTACATTTCATAGGCTGCATCTGTAGCAGCTCTATAGCCTATACTATTCATACAAACACAAAAGAAACAGTCCTGTTCTGAAGAATCCACCGACCATGAATAGTGTAAGTCATGACGATTGGACGCGTTTGTGGGAATATGAGGACATCCAATGTTAATCAGCATGACAAGTAGCAACCTCAACCCACCAAGTGGCACATGGACATGATGCCAAGAAAAGGTGAGGTTTGTGGAAACATTTCCAAGCAAAAGACAGGGAAGCTGTATGGCACTTTCAGCCAGCTGGTACTGAACAGGATAGCTTGGAAAAGAAAAGAGGGTTCTATGACAGAAGTTACAATTGAAAGAGGGACTGGTATGTTGGGAGTAGACTGGTTAAAGACCTTAGCCTTAACAAAGATGAAGGCAACACAAGCAAGTTGCTTTGGCTTTCTATGTTTGAGAAGGAGAAGTTACTGGAGGAAGGAAAGAAAAAGGTGTTATGAGGGATTAGGATCTCTGCAACATCCTTCTTAATGAAAAGAAGCAGAAAATGTCACATTTGGCTCTACCACAGAAGGACAAGGAGCAGTGATTAAGATGAAGTTTTACAAGCATTGCTAAATGTTTCAAGAAAAAGACCATATTTAAGATGCAATACATAAAAGGAATATGCCAGACCTCATTGTAGCTTTAATGCAGAAGTGTTGGTGTAAGCTGATGCCCGCCTAAGTGGTGTTAGTGACAGAGTCACTCTGTGGACTAGAACATCTGAAAAAAACCAATTATTTTTTTGGAGCAGATTAAAATTTACCATATATGAATGCATCACACTGCAGTTCTGTACGTGTTTTACACCAATGCAGCCAGCATTGCTTCCAAAGCACTACCTATAGTTGTGTGCTCCACCTTTCCCTGGTGCCTAGCTAAACAGCTTCAAGCTTAGCCCAGATCAGTTCATGCTCAAACATTTGGCTTTCCTGTGCCCAGAAGAGAAAGCAAGCAGTGACTAAGAGTGGGAGAAATACAGTACTGCTAAAGTCAGCTGAGGCCCTGCCTCATGACAGTGCAAATGTGTTTTGAACTATAACTTAATGAAAAGCCTGAGATTTTAGTTTGAATGGCAAGAGGCAAATCTGGAGCAGGGGGGAAGAGCTGTGATATTTGCAAAGCAGCAAAGCCTAAGTTTGTGTTCCAGTTGGCTTCTCCACACAGACGTGGTTTTGTAGAGAAGTACAGGAGAGGGTGCATCAAATCCTGTGGGAACCCACAGGAAAATGTAAAGAGAAGGGAGCAGGGAAGATTGTTGAAAATGCATGAATGCACGATTGGAGTTGTGGGAGAAGAGGGGGTGGACAGAGTTGTTAAATCTGAGGGACCATTAAGCATTTGAGCAGTTGTAATGTACACTATTTGTTGAAAAACAAGCATGGAAAGCAAGGAACCATATTCATCTGTGAACTTACTGCTCCTATTCTCCTGAGGTCTCCAAAGGCCCCTTTGAATGCACTTATTTGAAAACTATAAAAGTGTATTCTTTTTAGTTTTCTCTTTTCATAATACAATCTACCTTAGCTCTTATAAGATATTGGGGCTTGTTATTAAATCTAAACACAATAAGCCTAAGTATGTAATCTATTTATATTCCTTCTTATTAAACAGGAAAAAAAAAAGAATTCCATCACCTGGATTCTAGCTAATCCATGTAACATTTGAAGATGTGTTACTATCAAGACCACTTTATTTCTTTTTTTTAAATAGTCAAGGGTGATGCTGCCTATGACTTAATCTGAATACACAGCTCCATTGTTTCTCTCTGTCAATGATCACTTCAAACATTCTCTACCAATTTGTTTTTCCAAAGAGGAAAAAAAAACCCTCAGCAAATAAAGATCAGCAGAAGGATTACATATTTCACCTCTCTAAAGCCTAATTTCTCCTTTTGAAGGGTACTAGTCTCAGATTTCTAATACAAGCTAAAAATTGGATTGCTTTGGCCTTCTACCAGACTATAAAAGAGTTATCATCTGAGTTAGGGTGCAACCATACCGTTGCCCATGAACTGGCCCTATTGAATTTGGCTGGGGGAGGAGTGCAGTTCTGCCATGCTGACCAGCTGCAAAATTGGACCCCCACAATAGAAATTAATCTGGTAGGCAGCCAGGAAGAACAAATATCAGGAGCTGAGTTTCTCCACAGTTAGAGACCCAGAATCACACAATGTTTCACCCCCCAAATCTGCTTTGCTTTCTCAATTTCTATGTGTATGACAGCGCTTTAGCAAGCATCTTCTGTATTTCAGCACCCTGCCTGCATACAAGACTGATGGAGTCAGCACGCAGAGCGAAGGCAGGCATGCATGAACACCAAAACAAAGCTGGTTTGGTCCAGTTTTAGGCCAGATCACTTTGAGAACGTCCTTTCAATAAAGACTTGCAGGCTTTCAGATTTTTATTCAGATTAGCTGCACTTGCTGGTAGCAATGGAGAATTAGTTTTGTCTTCTGCTGGTATTTCATTTTCTCCCATATATCCACAACTTGCCAAGAAAATCCCCTCTCCCCCAAATAATAATAAAATCTCTGTAAGTTCTCCAACCCTACTTTACATATTTTTCTCTACTAGGAAAAATGCACTCTGCATACTTTTGCATTCTTCCGCTCGCCCTTTTCTTCTCAGCTGCTCCATGTTTTTATGTCTCTCAGGAGGGGTTAATTCTTTACAGCTGCGTCCTGCTTGCCAGGAGTCTCACATGTGCAAATTATTAATATTTTCTATTGCTACAGTAACTCCCAAGGCTTTAAATGCCCCCTACCTAAAACTGGCCCTTTTCCAAAAAAACTTTTCATATTCCCTCACTAAAAGATAATTTTGGTCCCCTGCAGGGTTTGCACCGTTATTTAGCACAATTGCCTTAGTAGAGTTCCTTATTTCCACATAATAATTTATAAATTGGAATTAATTTAGAAATTCAATACCAGAGTATTGAATTTCTCTGGTTGTTGTACAGTTGATAGTTAAGTTTTTTTGTGGGATTTTGTTTTTGTTTTCAGAAAATGACATTGTTTTCATGTGTTTTGCTTTAAAAAATCAGTTTTGAATAATGTGTGTGGTTTAGTGATTGTAATGATAATGATGTGAAATCTAATTTATAATGTCAACTGATGTAGTTAGGATTCCTTTCCATGAAATGCAGAAGCTGATTCTTAAATATGGAATTACTTAACTGAATAAGTACAGAATGTCCTAAATTTCTGTTTAATAGGAGGTTTAAGTTATTTACATTTATTCAGCCCACTTTTTTTTTTTTTAATTTAGGATATTAACTCAATACAGACTAACTATAATGGTTTATATCAACAATCAGTTATTTATATGTATATATATGAATGCATATATTGTGTGATTCTCACTAGATATAAATTTATGCACAAATCAAAATATATTCAGTAGTTGTATACACACATAGCTGTATCTATAGGCATATACACACATTGTTTTGGCCTGGGATGACTGATGAGCTGGCATTTTTTTCTATCATCTTCTGTCTTTCTCTTTCTGATATGTTGTTCTGATTTAATATATATTTCTCAGCTACTGATTGGATATCATTATGACACTTCCAAGCTTCCAAATAAATAATTTATTTTGAAAGTTAGATATGTCATAATAAAGCATTAAGACACTCCAGGCAATGCATTTCTGGTTGATTATATGCCTCCAGTGGTATTATAAGGCACAGGCAGAGGACTGAGTGATTTTAAACACCTGACAAGTGCAATAATCCCCAAGAACTGCGTAGCCTGGAGCATCTTACTGCTGTTATGAAACAGAATTTATAAATAAAAATAAGAAGAACAGCCAAACCTATTTATTTATTGGGCATTATGACACTGGTATGATATCACTGAGGACCAATCACTAACCTTGGTTTACATTGACTGCTAACACTCCTTCCTAATGTGAACAATAAACCCAAATATTTCTAAGAAAATATTAAACACATTTTGAGTTTAATATGTGCAAAAGAAATGTAAAGGTGGGTTAGCTGCAATTCAGACACATGATCTGTTTAATATATACAGAAAGTCTCCCTGTAGGCCAATTAAAAAACCTTCCAAACAATGTTGACTATTAATTCACATAGTATTTATAACTCTAGTGAGTTAAATTTTAACATCTCAGATAAGAGCTCTGTAAGGAGGAGAAAGAGATTTCATTAGGACAATAACTAGAAATTAATTGTGTTTTCTCCTGCAAAGAAAATTTTAAACAAACCTTTTAACAGCAAAGAGATTATGGGAAATGTAAGAATGCTGCTTATAGATTATTTTCTCATTAGAAGTAAAAAATTCCTGGATAAAGAAGTCTAGTGCTGAAAAGTACAATTTGTATGTCTTGTAAAAGTGTGGCTGTAACAATGTGCTTTAGCATATAGTGGTAACATCAAAGCTGTAGTTAAACAAATGCCGTGGTGAAGAACAGATACAAAGAAATGGATTTCTTTTTTCTGGTGCATATATAAAAACAGAACTTCAGAAATGTCATGGCTAACACATTTATCTGCTGGATGTCATTGGAAATCTTCCTCGTGATTCACAACTCGAGACTCAATATAATAAAGAGCTGTTATAGCTTTGTGCATAAGCACAAGCTGTAGTGACTTTCCTCTTTGACTTTATGGGAGGGAAAATTTATTAAAGTAAAGCAGATTACCCTTAAAAAGAATGTGGGATGCCAGTGATAGGAGTAGAGATATGGAAAAGGTTCTGAGCTGCTGTGCTTGCCTGTAACATATAGTGAAGAAAGAGAAATCAGTGTAAAACTGATGACTACTGAGGAGGAGTTTTTCAGATGGACTGTAATTCACAGTATCCCAGCATGGCTGAGATTGGCAGATCTCTGGAGATCACTTAGTCCACCTTTCTACTCAAGCAGGGTCGCTTAAAGCAGATTGTCAGGAGTCATGCCCAGTTGGATTTTGACTATCTTCAAGTGCTGTAATTCCATAGCCTCTCTCGGCAGCCTTCTCCATTGTTTAATCACCTTCTGAAAAGTGTTTTCTTATGGAATTTCCTGTATTTCTGTTGATGTCTATTGTTTCTTGTCCTTCCACCAAATACCGCTGAGAAGAGTCTGGCTCCGTATTCTCTACTACCCCTCCACACCAGGTATTTATGCGCATTGGTAAGACCCCCTAAGCCTTCTCTTCTCCAGGCTGAACACCCCTAGCTCTCTTAGACTCTCTTTATATGAAAGATGCTCCAGTGCCATTATAATCTTCTTGGCTCTTTGCTGTACTTGCTTTGGTAAGTCCATATCTTTCTTGTACTGGGAAGACCACAACTAGACCTAGCACTCCGATATTTCTCACCAGAGCTGAGTAGAGGTGAAAGGTCACCTTGCTCAACCTGCTATCAATGTTCTTTAGTCCTCCAAGAAGGTCCCATGTTTGTAAAAGCCACAGCTATCTTGTCAGCTCCAACCATGCAACCAGTTGTTGATCCACAGGTTCCCTCCTCTCCAAGCCAATTTCGCTCACCAGCAGGGCCAAGGAGAAAACGTCCTGTCCTGCCATGCCCTTGACCCTTGTCTTCAGAGCCATGTAGATATTCCAGATAGCAGCAGCAAGAAACCTAAGATGCATATGAAGAAAAAAAATGCCATATGTTAGTTATGCTTTTGCCTACTTGGAGCATAGATTCCTATTTCTCTAAGTCAGATTCAGTAAGAGCAGTGGAAGAGCCAGTGTAATATACCATATATGTGTGCCATACGTGTGGTGAAACAGCCGCTGTTGTCCTGGAGAATGCTTTGAACAAGATCTGTCTTTACAGACTACCCAGCACATAATAGCAGTATTCTGTTCTTGCAAAACAAATGGTTCTCACTTGCATGTTGTGTAACACACATGCAAGGAGATGTACACGCAGATACTTGAATAAGGTCTGTATGATTGTGTTTATAATTGAAGAAAATACTACTCATCTACTGCCTGCAAGATCAAATGTTGCTTTTTCTAAAAATTCTAATTAATCATAAAGAAAAAGATTTGCCTGTCAACGATTTGTGTTGATATACAACCCTGAATTCATTCTAATAATATACCTAGGGCAGCCTGCAATCTAAGACCACAGGAACTGCCATGCCAGAGCAGACCAAAGGTCATGATAGACTGGTATCCTGTCTCTAAATGCAACCAGCACCAGATGCTTCAGAGGAAAGTGTAGCAGCTTTATAAGGAGCGTAATGGAGTAGTTTTCCCATGAGGAAAGGTATCTCCCTAACTCTTATTTCGAGCATATGTTTTGCACTATTAAGCATTGTGAGTCTTCATTGGTTTGGGATTTTTTTTTTTTATGACAATTACTTATGTAGTGCAAAATTATTGGAGAATTTTTCCTATTGACATAAGTAATAATTTTACTTTTTAGCCTGGTAAGCCATTTTTTTCTCTCCAGTCTTTGCAATCTTGAGTTCCTCAAGAGAATTTTATTGTCCATTAAAAAAAAGGTTCTTAAAACTTTCTAAATTTTACTGTAAGAATAGATTATCGTTACTCCATGTATGTGCTGTAATTTCAAAATGGAAACAAAACAAAAATCAGATTTAAGAGCATATTCTTATCTGCTTGTTTTATCACAACTGATAGAACAACAGAAATATATATTAAAAAAACCCCAAAACAACCCTGTACTGATATCATAGATGTGTCCGGGGACTCTCATTCTCATGGAAATTCCATGTTCTGCGTAAAGTCTTCTAGTGTTAGAGCCTGGTTCATTAACAGTCCATGGGCAAAGATATTTAATCCATCTATCCATAACAGTGAATCATCATCTGAATTTAAAATTCAAGTGGATAAAAAGCTTTTTGCATTATTATTACCCTGTTCAGCGCTGGAGCTTCAATGTCTTATGGAGATGGTCCTGTATCTAACTGTGCAGGGCTGTTTTACTGTGTATATTTTAGTAGTTCTCTTATATTAGTGTCTCTCCCCCGTATATACACACACATACACACACAATTTTCTTAGCTTTTTTCCAACGTATATCATCCAATTAGTTGCTTCACATGCTACATTCTTTACAATGAGAGTGGGCAACAAGGACAATATGCTGACAAGCTTTTCTGCTCTGAAAGGAAAGTCTGCCTCTCCTGCAGTGTACCAGTTCAGTGATGTGAAATCATCCCTGGCTCTTGTTTTACCCTTCCCTTGGGGTACTTGCTCCATGGAATGACCCCATCGTGCTCAGTGCATTGAGATTTTGAAACTAGCTGCTAACTACTGTGGATGCATTTCCTGACCTTACTGGCGGGAATTGAACCAAAGTCTCTCAAGTGCTGTAGGATCTAATTAATATGCATCTTATTCCAGGAAAGACTCATTACTTTATAGATATTTATATAAGGGGTATGTCTGCTATAATGGTTAATAACTATGAATAAAGTTTCGCTTCTGATAGAGGAATAAAGCTTTTGTTTAGATATGGATTTTTAGTTTTTATTCTTGTCTTGAGTATGAACTGGAATCGCCTCTCCTCCCTCACCTAAAATTTAGAAGAGGAGTGAGGAGGACACAATTTAAGAATTAATTCAAAGCGTCAGCGAAGGATCCAGATAGAGTCTGTGCTGGATATGAAAAACTTTTGGTGCGCAAGAAAGTGAAATGAGTGATGGGCAACAAGGTTCTGAAATAGTAAGTATAAACTAAGTCCTGTCATTTTTAAACTGAGGAAAGGTTGACCCTTGTCATAAAGGCTATCTATTAATCTGGTCTCCCCTGTCTTTTGGAAGGTGTGAATGTTTATTTAGATCCTTTTAAAAACTAGGCTGACACATAGCTTTTATTAAACTTTTTGACAACATTATAAGGCCTTCAGTCCCAGAAGGAATTAGCCTGCTGGTGCTACAGAAGAGGCGAACCCCAGTGGCTGGGCAGACCAGGCACCTGCATTTACTCTCTGTCAGGTTCAGCTCAACAAGTAGAAATGACAAAATAACAGCAATATCTCTAAGCCAGGTGGTTCCAAAGCAATTTTGGAAGCTCAGTTTTTTTGGAAAACCAAATTTTAATGCTTATTCGTGCTGCATGTAATACTTCAGTCCTGTTTGTCTCAAACCAATAGAACTGAAATACTGAAAATTGATCAAATATGCTCTTACTGTAACATTTTAACATGTATATAACTTCTATTGATTTCTATGAAGTTCTGTTTTATTGAGCTACCTCTCTAGAAAACAGTAAGGATCAGAGATAATACATATATGGGGTGCAGACCTACAATGCTTACTGCTGGCTGGGCTGTGAGTTACCAATACCATCATTCTGCTACAATTCCATGGGTTCATTTACCAGTGTGTGAAAGATACGGTTTTGGCCACTTTAGAAGGCCAAATATTCAGATAACTTTTCCCTATCACATTCCACAGTCCACAGAAGCAGGAGTCCCAAAGAGTTGTGTGCAGGTTTGCACCATCTTTATCCTTTACGTGGAGCGTCGTGCCTACAAATTTATGAGGCACGCCATGGCAGCTGTGAGCATATGTGTCAAGGTATGGAAAATGGGAACCTCCATGATCATTTTAATGTTTATTTTAAACTTCCAATTATTCCATCTATCTCTCTACAGCCCTTAACATTATCCAAAAAAGAGAGCACTTAGTAAGAAGAAAACAAGCCAGGAAATGAAGTGAATGTTTAACAGATTTTTATTCAAAATGCAGGTATACCTTAAAATAAAAATCTCTGGCGAAATATAGTGTTCTTACAGTGCATGGTTTGATGTGGTAAGGCAGACTGGGGACTAATAATTTTGTAGGTAGAAGTTAGTTACATGCTTTGGAAGTGAGTCTTGGGGTGCTGTCCATTTTTTGTGCATGCTGGAAGTCAGCGGCGCTGCATTTTTGGCAGGTTCTATTGATTGTAAATACATGTTCTGGGGATTACTCTCCCAGGCGTGCTGTGTCTTTTACTGAGATGTTGTGCTAACCTAAGTTGCTGAAGGATTTCTTTTCCTCGCAGTCTTCTCCTGGTTTTGCCTGGTAGTATTCCAGTTTGTGCCAAAACCTTTTCCTGCCTCTGTTCACGCTAATTCACAGCAATAACGAGAGTAAATGAGAATGGGTCAGATCACTTGTGATACGTCCATGGTGGTGAAGTTGTGGGTAACCCCTCCCCTACTCATGCCAATGCAGATGCATTTCCTTGTATTTTCATGGGACATTCAGTGTGGGTAAATGTCAAAGCTCACTTAGGAAGCATCATGGGGTTGAATGATCAGATACTGCAGACACTACCTGCAAAGCTACCTGGTTTACAGCTTTATGTTATCTGAGCTCAGCTATTGGAAAGTTATAGCTGCGTGCTGTGAGGTAAAGGCAGCAACATAAGAACATAGAATGTTCTTGGTCCTATTGAGTCAGGTTAAGACTCAGCTAGTCCAGTGTCCTACTTCTGACAGAGAATGCCCAGTCATATAAAGGCAGTATATTGCTACCATTTGTGCTCCACAGCCTCCAACAGTTTTCAGCTCAGGGCATTTCCTGAGCTGGATGTGTTTCTTGCAGTAAACTTCAAAGAATGGTTTGTCTGTGCACTTGCCCAGACTTCCCTTGTAACCTCTGTGCATCCCTGACAGCCTTAGGCAGTGGGTTCCACAGATTTGCTTACCTGTGCTCAGAATTTCCTTCTCTAGCTGGATTTTGTTTGTTGCCTCCTACATTTCTGTACTGAAAGAGCTGGTGAACAACTTGATGATGTGAGAATAAATGCCCTCTCACTCTTCCGGCTGCTCATGGTTAGATTTGTGCATTCTTTCTTAGTTGTCATTTCCACACTGAGGTGGCCTTGCATACCTAGTTCTTTGCGCAGATGTGCATTATCCTTGCTGGCATTTTCTGGTTTGATTATATGCTTTTTGAAATGAGACCAGAGTTACAGAACTATTCAAAATGTGTGTGAAGCACAGATTTATTCAAAGGCAGAGTGTTCACTTCTGTTTTACTTCTATTCCTTTCTCAAAATTTAAGTTGATCTAGGGTTCATTACAGCCTATATTTTACAGGTGAGAAACTGAAGGATGGGATTTGCCATGTTCCTTAGGTAAGTCAGTGACAGATCTTTCTGCAGCCTGCCAGTAACTATGTGTTGGCTGGGTGTCACCACTGCAAGATCATGTATTTGTTTAAAAAGCAGTTTTGGGTATTTTCAATATGAAAGTACTGTTTCAACCTTTTCTGTAATACTTATTTCTAGCACTTCCAATAATTTTTGTTAGCTGGGAATGGCATCATTTGTTTAACAATAACAAATTGGAGGCTCTGGGAACATAACAAAAACCCATCTACGGAAAGGAAGGGGAATTTCACCCCTAGGTGTTCAAAGATGATTAGATCTTGTTACAAAGTGCCTTAAGTGAAATTATTTGGAGTTCTGCATTTCTCAGTTTTCCATATCTTGAAATTTTGTGTCATAAAACCCACTAGATTTGTGTAGAACTAATTCTCCCTCTACAGAGAGTGAAGCCTTAAAGGGACACAATATTTGAATTATCTTTCCATCTCTAGTGCTGGTTATTAGAAGGTTTATATGCAGCACTGCGCCTTGCCTTCCCTCATCATCCCTTTTACAAGAATTCATAGAGGACTTCAGTTTTCAGTGTTGGCAATTTAGCACCTTTTGCTGAGTACTAAATTCACCTTAAGAAAACATGTCTACACATTAAGGGTTCTATTCATGAATGGCTAACACCTCATTTGCACTTGAATTTCATTCAGGTTAAATGGAAACATTGTGCAATGCAGCGGAATTTACACAAATTTTATATCCTTGAATACAGATTGCTGGTAATGAAACTGACACTTTGTTGTGCATATTAAAGATGCCCAGAAGCCAAAAGAGGATGGAAAATAAGAGAAAAAAGATCAGAGCTGGCCTGAATGAGCAAAATACCGTTGCAGAAGAGTGGGAAAGGGAAAGAGGAAATCAAAACAATTTTGTAATGGGTAGGTGCTCTCTACATCTCAGCTCCAGGAGCAAGTAAAGCTTAGGCTTTTGATGGTTGCTGTATCTGCTCAAGACACTCAAGGCTTTCACCTGTCTAAGCAGTGACATTTGTTGGGGGAATCTATACCCATCTAAACTGAGTCTCCCACTTCTCATTTGAATTTTGTGTTCCCAGACAACTGGAGACTATCTTGGGAATATAACAAAAACCCAGACAAACTCCTACCAAGCTTTGTAAGTATTCTCTTTTCATGTGTCTTAGTGTTTTGGGGGTGTGGGGAGAGAAGAATTCATGAGAGTTGAATTTGACTCAAAACCTGACTTTATTTTTTTGTCCTTTGGGTATTTGGAATACCATGATTTTTTTTTTGCTGAAAATGTTAAGCAGGGGGGACCACTGTATGAACTTTTTCTCATGAAATTGTCTTCTTTTCCTTTGACTTGTATGACACCAAGTGCAGTGGCTCACCAGTCTATGACATGGATCCATATGTGAGACAGGGATATGAATGGCAATAACTATACAATCTTGTTCTGAAGTTTCTGCAGTTACAGTTAAATGCATGTGATCTGAAGGAAATTATTTTAGGAGATACTATGAAATGCCATTATTACATTCTACACAACCTTATGTGAAAGCATTTGTCAATAGGCTCTGGAAGGTGTAAGTCTGATCACTTGAAGAATGGAGACCATTTCTCAAGATTTTTCAAGTCAGTAGTGATCTTATGCTCAAGCTGCAGAAGTTCTGTGCAATGGCACCTGCCTATGTGTCCAAAAGTACTTTTGGGTAACAGCAAACTTCAGGTACGCTTATCCTACTAGAGATCCTGCTTGAAAATTCAGTAGCTTCATAGTACTGACAAGTTTTTCTCCTGGTTGTAAATATATAAAATCACTCTTAACCCACTAGAAAGAGCTAGTCACGGATGATTATTACGCGAATTGAATTTCCTCGTACTGTGTAAGAGTTTTAACGTCTTAGAAACCAGTGCAAAATTTGTCATCACAGGCACAAATATAAACTAACAAAAGAGAAATCAGGGAAATGTTTGAGAATCTTTTTGCTCCCTTGAACTTTTCTCCTCTTTCTTTGCTCTACACTAGGTCTTTTTTCCATGATACACAATACTTCAGATTTTCTCTCTTCACTAGTTAACATGTCTGAGAAATACTGTGTGGGAAGCACAAAAAAAAAATAAATAAACCTGCTATTTGAATACTAAGTCACAATAGACAAAGTCTAGGCTCAGGGGACAGGTACATTCTCACTTTTCAGAGGTCAGCAATCAGTGGTGTGAGTTTAAGGCATAGAAATGGTTATGGTTATGTATAAGAAATCTTCCTTTTCTTTTTTGTTGGTGTTTTTGGGTTTTTGTGGGTTTTTTTTAATTATTATTATTGTTTTGGGGTTTTTTTTGTTTAAATTTCCCTGCAGAAATTGATCTGGGTTGCAATTTTAATTTCAACAGGGCTGCTTGGAAAAACAAATCTGAAAAAGAGGATGTCATAAAGTGCATATCATTATTGTGAATTCATATAAGCAAAATCTGGGTTTGGAAGTCTGGCTGCTGTAGCTGCAGTAATACCAAAGTGAGGGGTACTCTGTGGAGGAAACATGTCAGGTGCATAATCCTATGCTTTCAAAGTTTCTTTCTTCAGGAATATTAAATAAATAGCCTGTAAACTGTTGAAGTTACCGCACACTATTGAGTAGCATCCTATAATGAAAACAAGCACTGAAGAACATATACATGACCCCAGAAATCTCTACAAGTCACTTTCTAAACAACCCTGAAATCTTTTGCTCAGCTGCATTAAAAACAAAGAATAAGAAGAATAACAGGAGAACGCGTCAATATATGAATTTTTCAGCTAATTTTTGTTTGTATTCTGGCATTTCTATCATGGTTACCAGTGTGCTAATATTTTAAAAATAATAATTTGAAAAGCTATTCAGACCTGAGTATCTTATGCTGGGGAGTTTTAAATTTCAAGATACCTTCCTCTATCAAGGCAAAGAATAATAATCAGCCAAAACCCATGTTATCAGCTTCCTTTGTTACAATGTGTAGTGTGATTTTGCTCCATGGTGATGCAACGTTGCAATGATTTATATCAAAGCGAGCTAACTTCAAGCTGAAACTGCAAAAAATATAGGGAAGGTCAGTGATAGGAACTGCTAAAATATTGCAGCTTCTCTGAAGCTGCAGAGAAGCCCATTATGAGCACTACAAAGCTGAGAACATTTCCCTAGTCTTTGATTTCTTATTTTTGAAAGATTGTAATGGGGCCAGCAGGTAACCTAAGACAATCGGGGAATGTTTTAACTGAGATACCATATATCTGAATTTCTCCTATAGCTTTATACTATCTATACACTCCTTTGCTTCATGAAAAGACAGAAAGCTGTTGCAAAAAAAATTAAGGTGTCTAGAGGATAATCCTGTAAGAAAGTGATTATGATGTGTAATAATTATTTACTTGTCATAGGCAGACATTAATGATAATGGAAAAAGCAGTCAGTGGTAACAGCAGATGAAGAAAGTACAGCAACTGAGATGTTAAGAAACCTGACTGCAATTATTCAGTACTTTGTTAATTAACAGAGGGCTATGACATAAGTGGAAGAAAAAGATCTGCTCTTTTTTTTTCCTTATTTTGCCATGCCCAAAAAGGGAGACAAGCAGAAGTATTGTCCAGCCACCTGATCCTCTTAGATGCATTCTGCTCTTGAAAAGTTACACATTTGTGCCTAAGGACCAAAGTGACCCTTTGTGCTATGGGTTAAAACTGACACAGGGATGAAAGCATTTTCAAAGGGCAGTTTCATGCTATGGGGTTCTTATTTGTAGTCTTTGCCTTAACCAAATGAGAGTAGGAAAATTTGGTGTCCCTGATACAATAGCAAGCAGGAAAAAGAAAGGAGCTGCATGGCCTCCATCTCTTCCAGTCTACCTGTGTGAGCCAGTTCAGCTATCATGGACAGCTTCTCTGTATCAGTCTTTATAAGCCCCCTGACTATTTGACATGACAAGTTCTTTTATACCTTGCCTCAGTTTCCACCTTTTCTATGATTTACTACTCATTCTCTTTATAACATAATTTTCAAGGCAATGTCTCTGAAACTCCCCTGATATGGTCTTGCAGGAGGTATCTGAAGCTTGGTGAAGCCCCAGGTTTCCCTCTTGACTAGCTGCTCCATTTCACAGCTGTCATCTATTAGCTTTTTTCCTCTCTGAAATGATTCACTTTTAAACTTCTTTCTCTGAACCAGCTATCAGACACTCAAGGGCCTAAGAAGTAGCAGTAAGCTGCTTTTACTCATTCTAATATCACTGTCTATTTGGTGTAAAAATCAGATAGCGGAGGGTGGTTAGGCAGTGGAGGAGACCTTCTTCATGCGCCCTAAAAAATCTTCGTTTTACCAGAATATGGTGTGAGACTATGGCACATATTTATTAATACGCACCTTAGCTAACTGAGCTTGTGTTTAAGTGTGGGTTGGTTTTCTTTAATGGTGATTCCACCATAATCAGGATTTTATACCAGAACTGGGTAACTGAGTAGATTTTATGTCAGTAATGACTGCATGAATTATAAAATTCACTTTCCATAACCACTCTTTTCACATGTTCTCAATAAAGCAAAGAACAGAGGTGCTAAACCTTTTTTCTTTCTTTCTTTTTTTTTTTTTTTTTAATCCAAAAGCATAAGAGAAAATTTGGTTGAACCCTTTAACAAAAAAACATTCTTAGGACTAGGTATTGTGATTATTGGAAACTAAGGCTGTTGAAGACTGAAATAATTGGTCTGAATTATCTAATAGTAGATTTTAGTAATATTTCATTTTTATGAACGATTTTTATGAATTAAGAATTTCAATATTTACCTTTATTCAGTCTTTCAAATTATATGATGAATTCTTGAAACTGTGTTTTTAAAACACGAGTAAGCTTTTTTTCATACCTTTTATCCTCTGTGGAGTCATTTGCCTTACAGGATTCCTATTAGTGCAACTTCCTGTATCTTCAATATACACTGTTTTTACCAAATTTCAAGCAATCGGTTCTGTCAATATTATTTCAGGGTTTGTTGGTTTCAGGAAACAGTCATCACTGCAAGAGCGTTATTGGTATGTTCATTAGGAGAAATAAATGTGCTTTACATCTCAGTTTAAATCGCTCTGTGATGCTGCTGTCAGTACAATACATGAGGAACAGCATCAGAGCACTAAAATAATAATAGGGAAAATAGCAGTATCACCTTTGTCCTTGTTAACAATAATGTTACTGCAAATAGTAGAAAGGCAAATAGTAGAAATGAGAAAAGCTGCTTGTGCTGTAGCATCACTGCTGTTGGCAGAGGGGCACAGGAGTTCCTGGGAGAGCCAGGCAATAGCAGGGCTGGAAAAGCTGGCCTTAGGCTTGCAATAGTCCTGCCTACAATCACGATGAATAAGAACTAGCCCAACTCAAAGTCCATTAGCTTGTCTTTAAAACCCAGAGGGAGCAGGCCAGGAGTCACCAGTGAAATAGATGTGAAAAGGCAGCAAGGCCAGCATAAGCAGATGAAGGGTTTCTGAAGGAGTCAGCTAACAGCAGCATAAGAAGTACCAACTCTTGACATTTCTAACTAGAGAGATTTGGAGAAGATAATGAGAAGATATTTTTAATGCTATTGAAATATATCAGAATAGAATCATAGAATGGTTTGGGTTGGAAAGAACCTTAAGATCATCTAGTTCCAACTGCCCTGCCATGGGCAAGGACACCTCACACTAGACCATGTTGCCCAAGGCTCTGTCCAACCAGGCCTTGAATACTGCCAAGGACTGAGCATTAGGAAGCATTAGGATGGAGCAATAGGAAGGATATGTTGTGAAAACAGCAGTCTTCATGCTTGTCTTCTTCAGGGTGGTTGACATGCCTGGGAAAGAGAATGTTGGTGATCTGGGGAAAAGCAGGGGAAACTGCTATGTTCCTTCCCAGTGGAAAGAAAGGCAGAAGCTAGCACCACAGCTGATGCCTTGACATCTTAGCAGCTCACACACACAGCAAACACCTGCTCAGAAAAGAAGGACCTTATTGGAGCAGCGTGTGCACTGGGCAGCCCATGAGCTGATTGCTTGGGTGATGGGAACATAAGGGTGGTTTAATCATGTCTAATAATAAACCCAGCTGCCAAAGGCAAATGAGGGGGCAGTAATATGATTCTTCTCCATCCAGCCTTGTTACAAAGCTAACTGTTGTCTTCCATGCTAATAGAGCCAAAACCAGCAAACCCAGTTTTAAAATGTATTTCTAAGGCATAATAACATATTTGTTTTTCTTTTCTTTTTAATAGCACAGTTAGGCAAGTTGATCCTTTATGGAATATTTTGCTAAAATGTTAAATCAATGTTTTTCTTCTAAATATATACATATTTGAATTTCATCAAGCTATATCCTTGTGAAAATAATTAGGAAAATAGGTGTCAGCTGAACATGAACCAAACTAGCCCTTGTTTACCTGAATTGGAAAAAGAATGATTAATGGTAATGAACGTGTTACATTAGTCATTTGTCAAAAAAAGATCAATAATGTTAAATACCCCAGGCATGTCACAAAGCTGCCCCCAGTGCTGTGCAAGTTTTATGAACAATTCCAGTGGACAACTGTGTATAGAAGGGACCACCCTTCCACACACAGAGATCTGCCTCCTGCTGTCCCTGTCGCCTTGCTTGGTGGTAAGGAATAACCCCTGTTTATAAAGCAAAAAATATATCTAGAAAATAAGGCAACTTTTTTAGTTTGGGTATTTTGAATTCAGAATTTCACAGGAGCAGGTATAGATAAAATTAAGCAAAATGTTAATCCCCAGAAGGGGGTGGAGGGGAGGATGGGATTGCTCATCAGTGGTGCTACTGTGCAGTGGGGGCAACGGGGGTCTGTGCTGGCAGGGCAGATGCCTCTGCTGGCCCTGCTGCCTCCCAAGGAGAGGATAATACAACCCAGGAGGAGAGGCTAGAGCACACTGCTCGTGGCAACACTCTCTTCCCTTAGCTGCTCTGTAATTATTTCAGGTTTTGTGTTTCTGTGCAATGCCATGCAAATTCCTGGAGGCAGTGGTACCTGCCATGAAGGACCAATTAGTGGTCATCTCAGGAGAACTCACGCAGTTGTATCCAGTTGTCACTAAGTCAGATCCAGGGGTGGTTTATATTTTAAGCAAGGATTGCTTTTTCCACCATAAGTCTTGAGATATCAGGAAACATGGATGCAATAAAGCCTATTTAGCAGTTTAAAACCAAAAATTCAGAATTCATAATAATCAAATGAACTCTGACAAGTAATCTTCTGGAAAACATTTTTAGAGGTACATTCTGTACATTCAAGAAGGACAGATTCCCTTAGTTTGTACAGAGGAGTGGGATACAAACTCATATAATCTTCTTGAATTTTCACTGATTCTCCCTTCTAATTCTGAGCAAGTTAATTTAACCTTCCCTTGACTCACTTTTCCCACCTACAAATTATGTACATTGTTATTTAAGTACCTCAGAGAGAGATTTCAAGTTTTAATTAGTGTTTGTAAAATGCTTTATGTTACTTGAACCGAAGTGTGATTTATTATTCAGTATATTATTGTGTGGTTCGTGTACACACGTGCATGCTGTGAAGTGGAGTGGCAGCAAATACACTCATTTGTACTGTGTTATCTGTTTATATAATATGCATTGTTAAGATTCAATTTCTTTAGTTTCATTTCCAGCGAGTTTGATCAAAGGTGTTTTGATTTTTCACAACCTTGACTTTAATATATATTGTAGTGCACTTTTATATGAAAAAGATCTAATAATATGAAGGGATGGGAGGACTAAATGAGTCTAATGAATCTAATGACTAATACACTGAATTTGATCCCTTTGTATTTTTTATTGAGCTTTTTTCTGCATGAACACGAATGTATACATGCCATATTGGCTTAAGGGCATATTAGGATATGAGGTCTGAATTCTAGGCTGTGATTTTAGGAAAGTATGACAGTGAGAATCCCATCCAAAGATGTGATGACAAACTCTCATGCCACATGCCAGGACCCAGGAAGCTGGGGTGCATGAGAACATAGGACTGTGCAGGAATGGCAAATGAGCCCTTCTAATGGGATTTGCTTTAACTGATCCCTGTGAGTAACACCCATCAGACTGGAACAAGCCAGGTGTCGTGGTTTAAGCTTAGTCGTGAATTAGAAAAGCATGTAGCCTGCTTGTTTTTCCCCCACAACCTGAGCTTCCCCCCACCCCCCCCCCCCCACCCGCCGAGGGGAGG
>WYDI02002952.1:61172-71903 GCA_009867235.2 Psittacus erithacus | reverse complement strand
AGTCTGAAAGTCAAAAACACAGCACTGCACCAGCTACTAAGAAGGAGAAAAATGACTGCTACTGCTGAACCCAGGACGATGAGTCTGCATTTCAAGTATACAGGAAGATTGCATGCTGTAAAACTCAGTTATTTTGTTATGAGAGCATGACAGAAGGAGAAAGTACGAACTTTCATTTGCCTTTTTTATCCCTGGCAGTGGTAGTTCCAATCAAGCATTTCATCATATGCTTCATGAAATGCCAGAAATACAGTTGATACTGACATCATTTAGGCTGTCTTGGAAATCCTTGGATTGCTTTAGAGTGTGCTGTGTCTAAGTGATTATGTGATAGTTCTCTTTAGACTACAAATTAATCACTTGTTTAGACATCAGTGTATAAACTGCATACTTCGGAGTCTGTGGCCAGAATGTCAACTAATGTCGATTTCATATATTATCTTGAAATTAGCTGAGCTTTGGAATTTTTCAGCAACAAAGGATCTTTGTTAGAACTAAAATTCATCTGCTAGTGGTAGCCCTGTCTGTCAAGGGCTATCTTAAATAATTTTCCCCTCCTAAAAAAGAAAAATAATGTTATAAGCTAAAATTTTCTTAGATATTGATCGAGTGCAAAATTCCATAGAAAAGAAAATATTTCCATTTTTATGTAGTAGCAGTACAAGAAAAACTTCTAGCACCTATCTTACACTTTCATTCAGATAATAATTTCATTGTCAAAGGTAATAAATGGAGCAGTCTTTCAAAAAGCAGTGCTGTTTGTGTGCTTACCTCTGATGAAAATACAGCACCCACCTTTTTTTGGTTTTCATTTGCTTCCTTCTGGGACCTTTATCTATGCCTTTGTCCATATTAATGGATTTTGTGTTTTGGTCAGAAATCGTACTGTAAAGGGATTTGTACCCGTTATAGTGAAAGGGTAGAAGTAGTGAAAAGGCCTTGACATATAAAGTAGCAGATAACAACACTTAAAATGCTGCGTGGTTTCAGGACTGGAGGAGTGTGCATGTATGTAGTTCTTCCAGATGCATGAATTTCTCTAAGGAAAGAAAAACCAAAACATTTCTTTGTGTCATGTACTTTGAAGAGAGTTGTTCATTTTGAGAGTTTTCCAGATACATAGTATATGAACAAATTCTGCACACTGGAGATGAGCATCTTAAAATTATTAGTCATAAACTTTAAGAGTTAAAGAAATCATAGAGGAGACAAGCTTGCCTATAAGATTTATACATCTCCTTCTGGATGTATATTTATCAGTGTGCTATTTATCTCCAGTTCTTTCTTTTGTTGCTTTAATCTCAATAATGACTTACATTTCTTTGAGGCCCCTGCTTATTTTGAGGGGTCATTAATCTCTTCTGTTATAATTAGAACGAGATTGGCATTCTGAGTAATATTAAACTTTAAGCCCCATCTTCTTATATCTGAAGATAACCCTTGAACAAATAAAAACTCTGTTCTGATATTGTAGGGTTTTTTGCTTTCTTCTTAGAGTAATAAAAGGCAAATCTTAAGAGTTTGGTTTTTTGTGATAAAATGAGGGCATTTTTAGCATTAGCAGTCTTTTAAGATTATTCGCATTTTCACTTGTTCTGAACATCAACTGTTTTTTCTTTACTTCCGAGAAAACTAGAAGCTTCTTCAGTTAACCAGCCTCCCTGTTGGGTCATGACAATTTTAACATGTAGCAAGGAGTCAAAATAAAACATTTTTACATATACAATTTTTAGATATAATTGCCAAACTCCAGAACGCTTACAAATCATAAATTCTACTGTGTAAGGATTTGCATTGTTGGGCAATGAACACTTCATTGTCCTCTAACTTTCCACAAAAGTTGATGGGAGTCAGATAATTAAGAAACTGTGGAACTAAGAGAGTTGTTTTGCCATCATGCTCTCTGTTTACCAACATTATAATTTAACTCTATACTTTACCTCGATATTCTTGTTGAGACTGAGTGATTCTTAAAGGTCTATGGCATAAATGCTTAATTGAGCAATCACTCTTCTTGGTAAGGAGAGACGTGTTGTACCTGTAAAGCATCCCTGGGAGTTTGCTCTGTCTGTTGTACTAACTGCAGCTAATGCACAAGTAAGCAAGTGGCTGGTGGGTGTTATTAAATTGCACCCTTCCTTTTTCTGTTTATGACTGTCGATCTTAGAATTGCAAGCCTGGTTTTGGTAGATGAGGGGTAAACTGAGTAACTGTGTATGTCCCTTTGTAGTAGTGAAAGGTCATGGAGATTTGCTCCAGGGTGATCCCTGCTCACAAAAGAATGAGCTATTCTGAGAGACAGGCTGGATTAACAATTACAGCTTTTGCTGGAGACATGATGTTTGCATGGCCAGATTTTAGCAGCAGGGGGACTACAGGAATGGCTTCTGTTGAAAGCAGCTAGAAGTTTCCCCCATGTCCAGCAGAGCCAATGTCAGCCAGCTCCACGACGGACTCACTGCTGGCCAAGGCTGAGCCTATCAGTGATGGTGGAAGCACCTCTTGAATAACATATTTAAGAAGGGGGAGCAGGAACTGTACAACAGTAATTGCAGTCAGAGAGAGGAGTCAGAATATGTGAGAGAATCAGCTCTGCAGGCACCAGGATCAGTGCAGGAAGGGAGGACGTGCTTCAGGCACTGGAGCAGAGGTTCCTCTGCAGCCCACAGTGCAGACCATGGTAAGGCTATGCTCCTGCAGCCCATGAAGGTCCACAGTGGAGCAGGTTTCACCTGCAGCCCATGGAGGACCCTATGCTGGAGCAGGTGATGCCTGAAGTAGGCTGCGACAGCATGGAGAGCTGGAGCAGGCTCCTGGCAGGACCTGTGGATGCGTGGAGAGTGAAGCCCAAGGAGCAGGTTTGGTAGCAGGACTTTTAACCTCGTGGGGTACTCATGCTTTAGCTAGTCTGTTCCTAATGGTCTGCTGCACCCTATGGAAGGGATCCATGCTGGAGCAGTTTGTGAAGAGCTGCATACAACTGGAAGGACTCATGTTGACGAAGTTTATGGAGGACTGTCTCCTGTGAATGAGATGCCATGCTGGAGCAGGCGAAGAGTGTGAGAAGTCCTCCTCTGAGGAGGAAAGAGCAGCAGAGACAACACGTGATGAAGTGGTGAACTGACTTCAATCCCCATTCCCTGTCCCCCTGCATCACTGGAGGGGAGGAGGTAGAAACCTGGGGAGTGAAGTTGAGCCCAGGAAGAAGGGACGAGTCGGGGGACAGTGTTCTTATGATTTGGTTTTATTTCATGTTAGCCTACTGTGATTTGACTGGTAATAATTTCCCCAAGTCAAGTCTGTTTTCCCTGTGACAGTAAATGGTGAATGATCACTCCTTGTCATCTCAACCCACAAGCCTTTCATTGCATTGTTCTTCCCTGTCTAGTGGAAGAGGAGGAGTGATAGAGTGGCTTTGGTGGGCACCTGGCATCCAGCAAAAGTCAACCCACCACAGATGTTGTGAGCATTTGGTTGGTATTTTGTACCTTTGAAAGTACTGGTTGCTATGTCATCATGCTAAACTGAAGTATTTTAGAGGAGGATTTGCAGCCATCAGGTATAAGCTCAAGTTGTCAGAGTGCTACTGGTTTGGTGTGGTTCAGCATGATTTTCTTCAGTGACTGCTTTCCTGTGTTACAGTTCCTGGACCTTGTGATCCTGAAGATTTAATCGATGGAATAATTTTTGCTGCCAATTACCTTGGCTCAACTCAGCTGCTTTCTGATAAAACTCCCTCCAAGAATGTGAGAATGATGCAAGCTCAGGAAGCTGTCAGCAGGATCAAGGTGAGGAATAATTCCCGCTGCTTCTCATACAGGTACTTTAAGGTTGTGGATATAAGCTTATTATGTATGCAGTAGTTTTTTCATGTGAGGTTATCTGGAGTTTCAGAAAGGTTAAGTGCCTCGTCTTTCTTTCTGCAAAAATAAATCACATATTTAATGCTGCTTTTGGAACAGGATTGATAAGAAAAAGTTACCAAATAGTTTTCATTCCCTACAGTAATACTTGTGCTGTGTATGCTAAGCCAGAATCTGAAGTGAGTGGTGGTCTAAGTTATATGTTATTCAGGTGTTGAGGGAAAATAAGCTTAGGGTATAACTAATAAGTACTGCAGCTGCTTCTGGCTTGTCCGTTGATGGAACTGGTAGTGTATTAACTTCTGCAGTTATTTTTGACCCTGCTAGGGATGCTGTTTTCTCTACCACATAATCACTATGAGCAGATTTAGAAAGAAAAGGAAATCCTGTGATGGTGCAGAGATGTATGGAAAAAAATAATTTGTCCTGGCATGTGGTATGTTAGTTTTGTCCATTGAAATTAAAGTGTAAGGATGAAGTATTACATGGTTGTAGAAGACGCCGCAATATTACCACTACCCATACATGACTGGATGGTAGGCACAGCTTCATCTTCTGATAATTCAGCTAACCAACACAATCTCAGCTGAAAGTTTTCCTTAGTTTAATATCTGTGTGTTCTTCTTTTGTATAGTTTATATTGGATTCCAACTCAGACTTTGTGTGCATTTGTATAAAAGAGAGAGGAAGAGAGACAGCATGTTGTCAGCACACAGCTGATGGTAGGCACTCAGCTTCATCGTCTGCTAATTCAGCTAACCAACACAATCTCAGCTGAAAATTTTCCTTAGTTCAATATCTGTGTGTTCTTCTTTTGTATAGTTTATGTTGGATTCCAACTCAGACTTTGTGTGCAATTGTATAAAAGAGAGAGGAAGAGAGACAGCATGTTATCAGCATGGCCATTAGCACTGTCTATTAAGTTGGCTGATGCTTCTTACTATTCCTTCAGATGTTTTCCATGCCAGGTGTACAGTTTGATCTGTGTTTGAAAGTTTGACAGGGAAGCTCCAGCTAGAACTGTTGAGACACTTCCAGAAACTGTAATTTTGTTGATGTTCAAATACGTAAGTTCTTGTAACCTTGTCTCTGAAAATCACTGACATCTAGCATTTTCAAGAAGGCAGGGATGTAGCCCTTCTGTTACAGATAAGTCACTTTCTGCTCTCTCTATAGTAGTTTCTACAAACTTAAGCAATAACGGCCTTTTGAAAAAAGAACCATTTATCTGTGTTCATTGGAGACTCTGAATTCAGTGACATGTTTTAAAAAGATTTTTCACTCAGGTTTCTCAACTCTGGCAGGTCTTGTTAGGTTCTTCACAAAAGTACAGTGGAGATTTCCCCTTACACACTGTGCTTCTTTACTGCTCTGGGTGCAAGTAAGGCTGTGCCTCTCTAATAGTCCCTTTGGCCGCATGGTAGAAAAAATGTCTGATTTGCATGCACAGGAAACTAAAGGTAAGATAGAGAAACGAGAGAAGTAAGGGCTCCAGTGAGGCAGGATCTAAGAGGTTGAAAGAAAATATTAGCATCAGCTCTTGCAGAAAACTGGTATCAGGAGTTGGACAGGGGGCTGGACAGGAAGTTTGCACCTAGAAGGTAAAGCTTGTCTGGGAGTAGGCAATAGACAAAGACTGTACTAGAGAAAAATGGAACAGAATTGATTCACAGCAGGCCCAGGAGGTAGAAGAGTGTAGACTCTTTCCCTGATGCTAACTGCATTTCTTGGAAAATCATTAACAAAATAAAGTTCTTTCTGAGGATTCTGTTATGCCTCAGCACTGCTGTGCCCCAAAACAGAAGAAATCTGTTTAGCTCATTTTACTCATAAAGTTCATAATTTATGCATCCACAAAAATCAGCAGGCATTCATGTTCTTGGTTGTAGTAAATTTGTCTTGGTATGGAGGCCCAAGGAGTTGCATTGTTGACCAGGTGAGACCCTAGCTGGTGTGCATAATTTTCTTAAACTCTGTTTTTCAGCAAATTACTGGCTCACTGCATGGCACTCAATACCATTGTACACTGCTTTTCTGATTCCAGGTGAAGCTCAGGCCGTGCAAATTTACCTTCCTGTACCTTAGGGGCTTTGATATATTTGGGTTGGTTTGGGCTGGTTTTGTGCTTATTGCCATTAAAGCTGCTTAACTTTTTTATTGAGAAATTCGTTATGACAGATGGGAGTTCTTGCTGCCACATTTATCACTGCATATGGTAGCCTTTAGCCCAAATGTGTAAAATATTGCTCACACGATGAGTATAATACTTGTACCCTACTCATGTTTGTTTACAGAATGTGTTAGGTGTTGCATATGAAACATTTCTCTGCAGTTGAAGAAAACAAAGGTTATTTATTAAGAATGAACTTTTAGAACTTTGCAGGCTTGAAGTTAAGAGTATTAAAAAGGTGGGAAAAAGCTTTGTTTATGGCCTGCTGTGTACACATACCTTCTGTATGAGCATATTTTGAATTTAATAATCTCTATGATGCTTTCTTTTAGCAGAGTCTTCAGACCACATATTAATCCATTTAGAATATGAGCAGATTTTGAAAACAATTCTTCATGCTGCTTCTTTAAATAAGTAGCTGTCAATTAAAAGTATAAGAGTATTTTTACCTGGGTTTTCATCTCTGTGAAGTCCAGCTAAGTTAAAAGAGATATACTGTTTTGAAGGCACTCATCAAATGTAGCTATTTCATATTTCCACCAAGAGGTACTTTTAGGAAAGGCATTTCACCATATTTATTTTCTCAGACAGCACAGAAGTATCTTTTTGCATTTTACTTGGAATGCATCCATAATACTTGTAACACAAAAAAGTTGATGTTCATGGTTGCAATTCGCAGCTGATCTGCGTTATAACATTTCACATGTGAACTAAAGATTAACTTTGCTTTTTATTTTTCGTCAGTACATCTGACCTGTGTGAGAGGTTTGAACATTTTTAGATAACAACTGATTTGATTACTGGATGTAATTGAAGATCATACCCATATGTGGAAATAGTTTAATATTTTGCACATTTTGTTTACTCAGCATTATCTTGGTGTTCACTGAGTGGCAGTACATTTTTTGTACAGGTTATATGGGCTTGAGTGTATTTAAGACATCCTTGTAGCTTAAATGGAAGCTTGCTGGTTCTTCACAATTTGTAATTTTGGAATTGCTACTTGATAAATAATTATCTTGAACAAAAAGCCTGAAGTGTGAATATTGAAAAAACCCCAAAAAACAACCAACCAAATGAACAAACAAAACACACACACACAAAAAAAATGCTTTGTTTAGATCAGGTAGTTTTGGGCTGTTTGTTTGTTGTTTTTTTTTTCTAAAACTATAGAAGAAGTCTTTTGATCTAAGTTAGCAAAATAATGTGGTGATAAAGAGGATTTGTCTGATAAAGTGTCTTGCATAGAATTATTCTAATTTGTTTTTTTTTCCACGGGCCTTAACTTCTTTTCTGACATTTTTGTGCAGTATTAAGTCACTTAGTAAAATTTGTTATTCCATTTCATTGCCTTAGTGTGACTAAATATTTGAAAGTAATTCTTCAAAACATAATAAGATGCTTCCATTGCAAGAACAGAATTTCAGTAAATTGAATAATTAGTATATTTGGGTTAATCTTTGGTTCTGCGTTGTAAACCTCTAGCTCAAGGACTTTTTTCCTTCTTTTTCTTCTTTTTGGCCTGTGTTTTTCACCTTTTATGAGGCCAGTCACTCTGTGAAGTTTGGGTGTGGAGGGACATTGAAGGTTGAAGGGGAGCTTGATTTTAGAAAGCAGTTTTAATGCTTTTTCTCGTGAGTGTCTCCCCCTTGTCCAGTGTGTGGCAGGCAGCTGTTATTCAAGATGAGTGTATTATTTCTGAGTACCAGTGTAAATTAATTGCATGAGGCAATTCTAATTGCTTTTGCATTATTTTGCAATCACCAAGCCATCAAATACTTTATTTGTTCTAAAAAGGTGACTAAAAGCTAATGTGAAAATGTTTGTAATTGTAAATAAGCAGCACCATCTCAAGTTTCAGTAGCTGCTTTCAGATTTATTTAGGCAAAACCTGACAGATTTGTGAGCATCAGTATAAAACATTAGATGTGCCTTGTAATTCAGGCCTCCCGTTTGTTCTTCAGAAAAGTAGTTAGCCATGAATCTCTGTGAAGCCTGTCATAGTAAGCCTTCTTCCTACCACAAGTATAAGTTAATTTGATCTGCCAGCCTAGTGAGTATTGCATTTCTTTAGTAAGCAGGTCTGTAAGTTCAGTTTACTTTGGTTTGAAGTAATTATTGCGAGACTGTAAAAATGGGGCTTATTTGTGTCATTACTGTTGCCACAGTAGTAGCACATAAATAATCAGTTCGTTGCAAGGGGTTGATACATCTCTGTATATAAATCAATTTAACTACCTAAGGACAAGAGATCTATTTTCAGGAGTCTGTGGAAGTGAAGCACATACTCCACTGCCTTCTTGAAAAAATGTGGTAGTATGGACATACCTTTGTGCAGGTGTTACAGGAAGCCCTGTTGTCCAGATATGCAGTGCTAGCATTGGTATGGGTATATTTGCACAGAAGGAAAAGAAAATGGAGGTGAAATTTACTTTCTGCCATTTTGTTTCTCTAGGACAAGGTAGTGTACTTTTACGGAGGTTATTTTCTGAAGATCGTTTAAGCAGGAGAGCATTAGGAAACTTGAGTCTAATTCTTCAGATTCTAATTCTAGAATTCTAATTTGTTAGATTGGAAACAGATGGAATAGTAATGGTTAAGATTATTCTCTCACCATTTACAACTGTGTTGCTTCAAAAAGAGTAACATGCTTTTCACTGCTGTAAATGAGAGAAGCTCTGGGTTTTTTCCTTTAAAAAAAAATCCTTTTGTAGTCTTCTTCATTCTTTTGGTGTAGTTTCTCTTCAGTTTTAAAGTAAGTGTGCTAAACTTGAATTTTTTATTGGTTTTTTTCTTAAAAAATTGTAAAGGAGAAAATGAATCTAAGCAGGGACTAATTTAAAACACCTAGTAGTCTCTGAGCCCTGACTTTAAGCATGCAGATTCCTGCTTGACTTGGAGTCTCTGTAAGTTCTTTTCTAACTATTCTCCTGTCTCTGTTTGTTCCATGCTAAGCAGATGGCCCAGAAATTAGCCAAAAGCAGGAAGAAGGTGCAGTACAAACTCCCATCAGCTTGATGTTATGCCTGTTCTTTTGTTTTCTGGGAGGGTTTTTGCTTTTATTTTTATTTTATGTTTTTATTTTCTGCATCCAGCAAGGTTCTTTTAGATTTATTTCTGAATACATATTTCTGAATACACCATACAAGTTAACATTTCTCAGAAATCAGTTGCCTGATTGGCCATTTTTTGTTGCTTATCATTAGCCATTTCATGTTAGAGTGAAGATTGGATTTATCAAATGGTTACAGGGAGTACCCAAAATGCATACTGAAGAAGCAGGACTGACATGGCAAAGGTTTTAACTTGTAAAATTGTAGATTAAAATTCAGTCTTTTTTAATTGATTTTATTTTATCTTTTTATGAAAGTGCTTTGTTTGATTGACGGATGTGTCAAATTGCTGGATGCAAAAAAGAAAAAGTCTGTGTTTACATACAGTAATATATGGAGATTGACTCATACTAGTAATAAATTTAATTTATGGAGTTTTTAAGTATGTTTTAACAAATCTAATTAAAAAAAAACCTCACAAAAAACAAAACAGAAATATTACAAATGTTTGCTTCCTGTTAACAAAATATGACTTCTAAAGTGGGTTAGTGCTTGAATTGTATATTGTCTGACTGTGAAGGTCTTCTTACCAGAACTGCATTATGAATTGCTTAAACTGTACCCACCTGTGGTACAGGTTTTTCCACTGGTCTTGTCAGTCACTGTTAGGCCATATAGAAATTCCTCAGGCAAAAGTTGCTGTTAGGCCTTTCTATGGCTTTGTGAAAAAACTCCTTTAAAGCGGGATTCATAGTTGGAGAAAATGGGAGAATCATTTTTGTTATTATGAAATCTTTATATAGTTCATATTGCAGTCAGATATAATTTTGTTGAATGAGGAAAAATATCAGGGAAGCTTTTATGAGGTTAACATTATTTTTCAGATAATATTGACTCTCACATATATATATATAGTTTCCATATCTTTGTGTTTAGCTTCTGCAGTCTAATATTCTTATCTTGCATTGCTGTTCTGGTGACTGTGTCTTAGTGCACCCCTGTTTGTGAGCTAACATCCTTAGTAATTAAGTTTCCCTATGTGTGTTTGACTCTAATCTATTTACTTGCAGGCTCCAGAAGGTGAATCTCAACCCATGACTGAAGTGGACCTCTTCATTTCTACTCAGAGAATAAAAGTACTGAATGCAGACACACAGGTAGATAGACAAAGACGGCTTTGTTGGTATTGTGATAATAGGCTGCTGAAATAGACATTCACCTACCTGCCAAAATTTGTCGTTCAAAAAGTGCTAGCTTTTGTATTTCTTTCCAGGATTTCCTAGTAAGAAATCCATGCTCAAGAACAGTTACTCTGATGTGTCTGTGTAGAAATTATTAGAATTTGCAGGTTACCTAATTGCAGTCAGCCTATTTTTTACAAGCCATGGTGCGTTGAGTATTGATTGTGTCCAGAGTAGCCAAAAATATTTGGCTATGATAATACGAAGCTCATAGTCCTTTGAACATACATGCTCAATGTATTCAGGTTCTGTCATTGTGGTCTTTATGTACTTTCCTGCAGAAAACACCACTTTTATTTGTAAAGCTTTGTCATGGGTTCAGCAGTGGCAGTCATTTTTTCTCCTTCTTAGTGGCTGGTGCAGCGCTGTGTTTCTAATTTTCAGCCTGAGAACAGTACTGATAA
>WYDI02002952.1:11465-61072 GCA_009867235.2 Psittacus erithacus | reverse complement strand
CTGTTCTTATCTCAACCCGTGGGAGTTGCATTCTTTCGATTCTCCTCCCCATCCCTCCGGGATTGGGGGGGGTGGGGTGGGGGGAAGGACAGGTTGTGGGGGGAAGACAAGCAGGCTACATGCTTTTTCTAATTTACGACTAAACTTAAACCACAACAAGTTTGCTGTTTGCTTTACTTCTGGAAAGTGAAGCTTTTGTTTTCTATCAGCATCTTCATGTATGACAAGTATTACAGACTTCACTTTAACAAGGGTCTTGCTTTGCTATTTGTTTGCTTTCCTAATACTGTGTGAGCAATAAGAACTTTGTTGAAATGGTTGCTCATGTTGTTTTTTGTGTTCCTCAGGAAACCATGATGGATCATCCCCTGCGGACCATTTCGTACATTGCAGATATAGGAAATATAGTTGTTTTGATGGCTCGTAGGCGAATGCCACGGTCTAACTCCCAGGATAATGTGGAAGCATCTCACCCTTCCCAAGACGGAAAGAGGCAGTACAAAATGATTTGCCATGTCTTTGAATCTGAGGATGTAAGGAATCACTTTGTCTTGTAATTTTCTAGGGATGCAAATGTAAGCCCATTTTGGTAGGCTTTAAGTTCATTGAAGGTGGTCCTGTTTGTTCTTTAACTGCAACCAAATATTTCATCTAAGCAGAGGAACTTGCCTTCTGTTAGCATGTTTGGACGTGACATTTTACTCACAAAATCGGTGCTCATAGAAATGGTTCCCAGTTTTAAGTTCTTCTAATGCCTTCCAATAACAGTGAGAGGGGGGCCCAGTTGCATCAGCTTACAAGTGTCTGCTCAGATTGTACATGTGAGAACGTAACTCTGTCAGAAATGCTTGTTTTCCTAGGGAAGGGTGAGGGCACCTGTTACTTGCAAACAGCAGCTATATATATAGCATACTTACACATATTCATAGCTTTTCCAGGAGCTAATTATAATATTTGCATTCTAATTATGCATATGCTTTCTTGCTGAGTGGGGTTTCTGGTGGTAGCAGAGAGTCGTCTTCACTGTGGTTACTGAACGGCCTCAGTGCTTGCATATGCTCACAGATGCTAGTGCTGAGTTAGCAGTGGGTATGTCCTTTCTTCGTTCTGTTCCAGTCTCTCTCCACGCTGGGTGCCACTATGCTATCTTGAAGGCTAACATCCTTGGTATTATTTACTGTCTCCTTAGTTGTTATCAGTCCCATGATGTTCCTTCCCTCATCAGCCAAACATTCCTTTCCCTCTGTGTGTTAATGAGTTGGAACAGTTTGCTGTATTTTACTATGTCAGTTTAAAGCCACACACACTATTGTTAATTTAAACCCATGATTTAAGCCAACAGTGGCCTGACTATAGTTAGACTTTCTGGATCTGTTTCCTAGGTTGCTGTTAATACTTTGGCTAGCTGGAATCTGTATTTCCATTTGGGGATCAGTGATACTGCGATTTGTCGCTGACATCACTGCCAAACAATTTGTTTGGGTTAGCTGTATTTGTGTCAGATGTGATCCTCCCTCTGCCACTGGATATTGGCCTGGAAAGAGCATGCCTGTAGATCCAATAAAAGCATTGCTCAATGATATGAAAATATTATGAGAAATCGTAGGAGATTGTATCAACTCTTCTTAGTCGTGGTATAGTTCACAAGTAGTTTGCAAAATTAATCTCAAATACCCAAATGACTAAGAAAGAGTTAGAATATAAACACTCTAACACCTGTTAGCAGCAAGTAGATAGCTTCAAAGATTTTGTGCATCCAGTGGAGCTAGTCTGTTTGTATTATAAAACTCATGTATTTATCATTGTCACTGTTTCTTCTTCTGGGACAGTTGGGTATTTAGAAGAATTCACACAGTAACTGACATAAAAGCTGTAATCCCTTGAACAGGTGTTGAGCAGAATGTGTCTTTGCTTGGAAGAGGGGCACATCACCAAATTTTCAACCTTATTTGGAGCTGGATCTTCAAAAGAGCTGAACCCTAGTGATATGTCCAAATGCTGGGTGTCTAAATGGAAGTTATCTTCTCCTAGGGATAAGATAGGGATAAGATACATACACATGTATCTATCCTAGGGATAGATATCTATCCTAGGGAGAAGATACATGTGTATGAATTTAAAGTCTGCATTTATTTCCTCACTGAGGTTACTGAGCTATGAGTCTGTGTTTTTCTCATTTTCTTGCTGTCTTGTTCTCACTGTCAAAACTGGATTGATCTGAGAAATGGTAAAATACTACTGGTCTGGGTACTGGCCTTTTCAGCACTAGCAATCATGCTGCTCTCATCAGCAGGTTTAGTGCTAGTTTGAGTTGCTTTAAGATACAATCAACTTTTTATTTATGAATTGGGAAACTTTCATTCATTGGGGACCAAACTGAAGTTTAAATACAGCTAGTAGCCTGTAAAAAAATACACCTGAGCAGTATTTATCACCAGCACTACCCCAGGCCTGCCTTGTCAGCTGTGCAGCTCTCCTCTCTTTTTCCCACCCTTTGCCACAGCCAGCACGGTGCTCCAAAGGACTGTTTCAATATATATTGAGGCCAACTCCTATGCACTACACAGTGCTTGCTGCATGTATCGCTCCAGTTATGCGCAGCAGTACAGCTACTTTCCTGTCTCCTGGCCATTACCTGTCTCTTACAAACTATGATCACTACCTTGAAGAGAAGCATCCCTCTTGTCATACTGTTTCCCCTGCCTTGCATTACCCAGAGGTTTCCCTGTGTCTGCCTTGTGCCCAGTTTCTCTCCCATTGCTGCAGATCTAGAGCAGCTCACAATGGAAGCAGTGCACTGTAGTGAGTGGTGCATTTGGTGGCTTTAGGTGCAGAGAAGGCTATTAGAACCTCCTAGGGGGTGCGCACAAAGGACAGGCTAAGAGCGAAAGGGAAAGGGAGCTGACAGAGTCATGGGAGCTGGAGGGAGGGAAACAAGAAATGTTGGTAAAAGGGGTTGAATGAGGTAGCATGGTGGAGAAGATGTGTGTGACCATTTCCAGTCAATGCAAGGTCACCAGTTGCTGCTGTTTTCCTTTTTAATTTGAGACTGAGGTAGGATCAATATGGATATGATAGTTTTAAAGGAGGGTAAGAAAAGGAGGAGATACCCTCTTAAATGTGAATGTGTGTTTTCTAGTAGACATTTTAATTTTCATTGCTGGCTTGTCAGAGAATGGCATTGCCTCTGCTAGGAGGGAGAGCCATCTGGGAAGTGCATATGTGGGAAGAATTGTAGATGTAGATGTAATTGTAGGCTACAGTGCCTACAGTGAGTACATTTATGTTTATGCTAGCAGTTCTCACCTGTGAAAGGATGGCTTTATTTATATATATCGTTTGTAATTGTTTAGCAGGCTGGATTCATGGTACAGATGAGTGTGTTGATATTTTGTGGATATTTTAAATTAGTTTTTAGCACAAATATTTTTAAACTGGATTGCAGTAACTTGCAGGTTCATTAAGTTGATGATCCATTTTAGAGTGTGATTGTAACATAGAAGATGTCAGTGGACAAGACCATCATAATGTTTCAACTTTTTCTTTTCTCTGGAAACTTCTACAGGCACAGCTGATTGCACAGTCCATAGGTCAAGCATTCAGTGTGGCCTACCAGGAGTTTCTCAGGGCAAACGGAATCAACCCAGAAGACCTGAGCCAGAAGGAATATAGTGACTTGCTCAATACCCAAGACATGTACAACGATGACCTGATCCACTTCTCCAAATCTGAAAATTGCAAAGATGTATGTCTCATTTTTCTTCTGTAACAGCATTAAGCTGCTCTATGCCATTTGCAGACCCATGCTGGTAGAAATCAGAAAACCATTAGTACTTTGTATAAATGACGTCAGTGGGTCTAGAATATCCTGTCAAGTAGGGCACCCTGTCATCACTTCTGTTTCAAAGGCAAACAGTGAACCGCAGATTTATCAGCAGTGAAATGGTTTACCATCTGTTTGTATTCTTTTTACCAAACAATTTTCAGACGTGTTTGAAAATTAATTTTAAACAGATTAACAGATTTGCATGGTTTAAGAGATTACAGTTGTCATTGTTTAACCCCAGATGGCAACTCAGTACCATACAGCTGCTCACTCCTCACATTCCCCCCCACAGTGGGATGGGAAGGAGAATCCAAAAAAAGGTAAACCTGTGGGTTGAGATAAGAACAGTTTAATAAAATAATAATAATAACAATAACAATAACATAATTGACATTGAAAGGGAGACAACAAAAAAGTAAAAATAAACCCCAAGAAAGACAAGTGATGCGCAGTACAATTGCTCACTGACCGATACCCAGCTCATCCCTGAGCAGTGATCGGTCCCTTCCAGGTAACTTCTCTCAGTTTATATACTGGGCATGATGTGTTGTGGTGTGGAGTACTCCTTTGGCTAGTTTGGGTCAGGTGTCCTGGCTTTGCTTCCATTTCTTGTACCCTCTTCAGTGGCAGAGTATGAGAGACTGCGAAGTCCTTGACAAGAGTAAGCACTACTGAGCAACAACTAAAACATTGGTCTGTCATCACCATTGTTCTGAGACTAAAGCCAGAACACAGCACTGCACCAGCTACTAGGAAGAAAATTAACTCTCTCCCAGCTGAAACCAGGACAACAGTAAACAGCAAAAAATTTATAGAAGCACAGGTATTTGTGAAAGTGGCCAATTCCAGATTTTGAAGTGTTGTGTTTGCTGAAAAGATTTGTATCTTGGGTAACCAAGTAAGTAAGCAAGTAAGATGAACCAGTGTACCTGTACACAGGTAGTGGTTTTCCAATCCACAGTCATAAACTCTTGCAGTCTCTTCCTATTATCTTTGTCCGCTGAAGCCCAGGGCATCTGGGTGTCTTCCACTCCAGTTTCTTCTGTTCGTATGTTGTGAGGAGTGTTTCACACTGGGCAGAATCTCTATTATGTAGTGCTGATTATCTCATGTTTGAATACAAATGAAATGTTGTAAAATGTGTACCCTAGTTTGTTTTACCTTTAAATTAGGATGGCAGGTTGCAGATAAAGAGGAGTATATATTTCTTGGTTATATGAATGTTTGTAGGGGAGTGGTGTTACTTCTATAAGTATGAACAAACTTTTTGAAACACTTTTTCTTATGACACAGGTTTACATTGAAAAGCAAAAAGGAGAAATCCTAGGTGTGGTAATTGTGGAGTCTGGCTGGGGATCCATTTTGCCTACAGTTATCATAGCCAACATGATGCATGGAGGGCCAGCAGAGAAGTCTGGGAAGCTGAACATAGGAGACCAGATCATGTCAATCAATGGGACCAGTTTGGTTGGTTTACCACTCTCAACATGTCAGAGCATTATAAAGGTAAGGAGAATGTTCTGGAGGTTACGCATTTTGAAAAGGTTACGTATTAACCCTATTAGGAGAGCAAAAAGTACAGAACTTGTAAGTAAATTCTTACCAAATGTTTGTATAGCATTTTCCATTTCATGATCTTTAAACTACAATGGTAATTATGCTACACCAACCTTCTAATTCCCAGAAAGTGAGCCATACCATTTACTTGTATAGAAAAAAACTTGGTACAGAGCTTCACAAGAAGACATTTTGTTCAGAAGGAAGATATTAAAAGATACATGCTTAAAATTTTATGTGACAAATGGAGGCACAGGTCCCAGATACTGTCCTAGGCCATATAGGCTGCTTAAATGCCTCTTCGTATCTGGCCAAAATAGAGCTGGTGCCTTTCGCTTGTTTTTAACTATTTTTAAAACTTTTAAAATTCGAATTAAAGAAGTACTTTTCCTCTCTAGAAACTTTGTCTGATATATTTAGAAGTCTGATGCTTCTCTTTACTTGGCTAAATGGGATATTTTAATTACAAGAGTTTTCTTGTTGTCAGAAAAGTGTATAACTGGAAAAAAGCGTGTCTGGGGTAGCTGTAGCATACAAAGGAATAGGTATTTCAGCATCAGAGTTTCAAGAGGTGAAAAAATGCATTACCAGGGAATGTTTAAGCTGTATGGACTATGTTATTTATCAAAATAGCCCCACAGAGCTCTTGCAAATCAAAACATGTCCTGTAGACAAGTAATGTAATGCTGGTAGTGTACTATACAGAAATCCTTCTCTGATTTCTAGGAATATGCCTGTTAAACTTACTTATTAGGCAACTTCCTGGTAACAAGTTGTACTATGTAATATTGCTTTTTTCATTTTGTACTTGATAAAATTGCAAAATATTTTTCATTTGCAAAGTAAAAAAGAAGAATTCTTTCTAAAGCCAGGATGAATTAAGCTTCTTTGATTCAGAGCCTTGTCAGAAGGATTTTCACTGTACTCATCTGTACTTTCTCAAAACAGAAACAACCCACTTTGCTGTTTCCAGCTTCTGCAGACCTTTCTCTTCCTCACTGATACTGCTGTTGCTATGGGAACTCTAACCATTTGCGTTGTCTTTGTAACGAGAAGATAGTCTGTATGTTTGAAGCTCTTCATAACCATGCATCTGGAGCCGTTCATGTAGTGCTTTTGGTAACAAGTATATATGGCACTGAATGATCTCAGCATACATTTATATGTGGCAAAAATATCTCAAGATTTCAGATTTCTTTAGCATGGAGTAAGGATCCTGCAAAAAGATGAGAGTATTATGTAGATAAGAAGAGTATCCTGCAAGCACTTCAAATAAAATAATTTCAGTATTATGGATGTAATCTCTGATACTAACTGGCCATAAACCAATTGCAGACTGACAGAGCTTGGAAGAAGCTTTCCATATGTGTTGGTTATTCCCTAATTGTATTACGCTGCTTGTACCTTTTTCAGAAGCATCTGGTGCTGGCTGCAATCACAAACAGACTTAGGGACTAGATAAGCAAATAAAGTCAGTGAAATGGTTTCTGATCAGCAGAATTATTACAGTATGCATATCATATATCATAGCATATCATATGATTCTGCATGTCAGCAGAAACATATTACCAGTATGCATAATACTGGAAATTAGTATTTTTTAAATGCATGCACTTTCTGTAAAGTAAGAAAATCTTTTGTCAGGAGTTCTATTACTGATTTTCAAAGAGTACATGTAAGTAACTTGCACATTCATTAGGAAAGTAAGAGTGCAGCATACCAGCTTTGTTGAGGGCATGTAACCTGAGTGAACTCAGGTGACTGAAATTAGACACCTAAATTCCTCATTGAAATGGACATCTCTACACTGCATGACTCCTACCACCCTAGATTTAGAAGCCTGAGGCAAAAGCCCCTGGACTTTTGAGTAAATGTGGTACCCACATCTTAGTATAGATTGATTAATCCCTATCTTCTATAGCGTGTGTTGTTATGAAGACCTGCATATAGAAGATGAGTGACCCTTGATCATGTGGAGTGTGCTGCTAACTCCCTACCAGAGTGGAGAAGTCCATAGTCATGAATAGACAGATTTCAGACCTCTCTCCTGAGACTGGAGAAGAGGCAGTTCCCACAGCCATGTACTTCGTCATTTTGTGATCACACACCCATTCTCTTGGAGCCACTTTCAATAATGAGCCAAGCTGAGCTCAGGAAGGTGTGGAAGTAAGGGCAGCTGTTTTCCATATGATAACTGCATCTAGTTTAAGGCACTGACCAGAAAAACAGACTCTAAGGCAGTTCATCCTGGTAGGGTACCAGTCTAGTTATTCAAATCACTGCTGAATCTAGAGTTCAGATCAACAGAATCAGCAGCAGTAAACTGGATGTAGAGACTTCAGTGTGTTACCTTAGCTATAATAGGAACTATTTTTCAGAATTAAACTTTTGAAGTCAGTGTCAGACACCATTGCAATGGGACCGAGATTTCAATTGTATGTATAAAAGGAATAAAAGGAATTCAGAAGTAGATAATGGAGATGGTGAGTGTTGTATTAAGTAATGTGGAAGTTGCTGTTATTCTTTATAAAGCATTTCTTTCTTGATGTGGATTTTATTTGTGCATCTATTTATGGCTAATCTTTTCTTTGAATTAAACATTTCAGAAAAATATCTTAACAATCTCCAAGAGCTCTGAATGCCTGAAGTTGTAAATTTATCTGCATTTTTAATTTGAGTTTTCATGGAGACGTACAATCACAGTCTCTGAAGCTAGCAGCCGCCGCTGAAGCTGGTCTAGACCAACACTTTGGCACAAAGTAGAGAAGGTTGCTTTGGGGTATACCCACTACGGTTTAAATAATTTCAAAGATGGCTACTCCACAACCTCTCTGGGTAATTAGTTCCAGTGTTTTACCGCCATGACAGTAAAAGTAAATTTTCCTCCTTCAATTTTCTTCTCATAGAAAGGATGAATGTGATACAGCTCATTTAGAAGGGAGAAGGCGCAGAAATAAGGACTACTGTTATACAAGCATGATATGATCAGAACCTGCTATGTGATTGACGGAGTTTATTATATCCCATGAAGGAAGCCATTTATTTGTAACTGACTCTGCTACTTATTTACAATTATATTTCCCAGCCACAGTCATTGTTTTTTTTGTTTGTTTTTTTTTTTTTATGAGCTGCATTGGACCTGTTCAGTATTCTTTTCATGCATGATTTGTGTTATGAAATGAAGACATTGGTGACAGGAAACTAGTTTTCTTAAAAGAACCGTGTCAGCTTGTTGGCAAGAACAATTTGATAGTTTATTGTGCATTTCACTTAATATTCTGATGCTTGTGTCTGGCATTACTGATCTGATTCAGAGCTGTTTGTTCAGGGCTGTTCCCATGTCAAAGTTTATGTGCTTATGTTAAATGTTTCACTCAATCTTTGCAAGCGTTTTTCATGGTGATTTCTTTTCATAGGGTTTGAAAAACCAGGCCCGGGTTAAACTGAACATAGTTAGGTGTCCTCCAGTAACCACAGTCTTGATCAGAAGACCAGATCTCAGATACCAGTTGGGCTTCAGTGTGCAGAATGGGATTGTAAGTAGCTTCCGCACTGTCTGATTAAACTTAAATATACATAAAAATTCTTACTCATTTGTGGGTAAGTTCTAGCGTGGGAAGAGGGAAGCTGCTGTTCTCTCCCTTACAGTAAGCAGGACTTTTCATATATGTTAATCTTAGATATAAAAGCTAAGTTACTCAGTTACTTTATCATTGACTTTACTTACTTCACAACTTTGAAGCCAGCCTGAGGAACAGATCAATTTTTTTAGGTTAGAGAAATAAAAATGTGTAGCAGAGGCTGCTTTCAGTCTATGTCATTCATGTCTCTAACCAAGACGTTTCATGATCTGAAAAGACAAAGACTGCCCTTGCTCCTTTGTTGTAAGACCTCTGTATCCTGAACATTGTTAAACTGTTGTCCTTCGTATATTATTACATTTCGAAACCATAGCATGTGATGTACAACATAGCCTTTTCTGACAGTTTGTTCTGCTTTTGGAAAAGAATTAGTCATTTGTCACTAGCAAATTTTACTTTGAATCAGTGATTGATTACATGTTAGAATTTGTGGCAAGCCTCTCTGTTTAAATGCTGATTTGCAGTTTACAGGCAAAAATGGGTAATCTAAAGCCTCTGTTCCTTATCCCTGATAAATTTCTTCTCTCCTTTCCAGATCTGTAGCCTCATGAGAGGAGGTATAGCAGAGCGAGGAGGTGTGCGTGTTGGCCATCGGATCATTGAAATCAATGGACAGAGTGTTGTAGCAACACCCCATGAGAAAATTGTTCATATTCTTTCAAATGCTGTTGGCGAGGTAAGAGCAGGCAATGTGTCCAGGCAATATAACATAGTTCATCACTGTTACCAGCAACAAACAGTGGAAACCAGTAAGAAGCAGTACCCCTTAAGGGACCATTCTGGGACCAGTACTTTTTAACATCTTCGACAGTGACTTAGACAGTGGAATTGAGTGCACCTTCAGCAAATTTATGGGTGACACCAAGCTTGATGGTGCAGTTCATAAGCTTGAGGAAAGAGATGCTATTAGAGGGACTTTGGCAGGCTTGAGGAGTGAGCCCATGTGAACTTCATGAAGTTGAGCAAGGCCAAGTGCAAAGTTCTGCACATGGGTATGGGGAACCCCCGTATCAGTGCAGGGGGGTGAAGTGATTGAGAAGCAGCCCTTCAGAGGACGACTGGGGGTACTGGTGGATGAAAACTTGTACACCTAGCCATATGCACTTGCAGCCCAGAAATACTATCCTGTCCTGGGCCACATCAAAAGAAGTGTGACCAGCAGGTCAAGGGAGGTGATCCTGCCCCTCTGCTCACCTCTCATCATAGACCCCACCTGGAGTACTGCATCCAGTTCTGGGGTCTCCAGAACAAGACTTGTTAGCAGGTCTAGAGGAGGGCCACAAAAATGGTCAGAGGGGTGGAGCACCTGTCCTACCAAGGAAGGCTGAGGAAGTTGAGGTTGTTCAGCTTGGAGAAGAGAAGGCTTCAGGGAGACCTTATAGCAACCTTCCGGTACCTAAAGGGGGCCTACAGGAAAGACAGGGAGAGGCAATTTACCACGGCCTGTTGCAACAGGACAGTGGTTTTAAACTGAAAGAGGGTACATTTAGGTTGGACGTAAGGGTGGAAGAGATTGCCCAGAGAAGTTGTGGATGAAAGTGTTCAAGGCCAGGTTGAATGGGGCTTTGAGCAACTTGGTCTAGTGGAAGAACTCCATGCCTGAAGCAACAGGGCTTTGACTCTATGTAATCTTCAAAGGTCCCTTCAACTGTTCCATAACTCTGTGACTGTGCCTCTTAGGCTGTTGCAGTCTAATTTTAAAAAGTGGAAGTGAGAGCAAGCCAGTATATTATTTCTTTTATTATTTACCCATAGTTCTCATGTGTTTAACAAGTTCACTAATCTGAAAATATGAAGTGTTCACAAAGAAGTCGTGAATGCTCCATCACTGGCAGTGTTGAAGGCCAGGTTTGACAGGAGCTTGGGAGATGGGATCTAGTGTGAGGTGTCCCTGCCCATGGCAGGGGTGTTGGAACCGGGTAATCTTAAGGTCCTTTCCAACCCTAACTGTTCTGTGATTCTATGATTGATACTAAACATACTGTTTCATTAACAATGGAATACTTTAACAAGGGTACAAAAACTCTTATGTTTTACTCTTTTCTTTCTGTCCTCAGCTAGCTCCCTTGTCATGCTCTTGTTGATGTTAGGAACTTGGATTAACTTGCTGTGTTTCCTCTAGATTCATATGAAGACAATGCCAGCTGCCATGTACAGACTGTTGACTGCGCAGGAGCAACCAGTTTACATCTAAAGCCTACACCTCACTGTCACAATGTGCATGGAGGATGTTTTTCCTCTTTAGTGCTTGTCTCTCTAGTGCTGCATTTCTGTGTCTGCAGAGACATTTCTCAATCTCTCTCTCTCTCTCTCCTTCACAGACACAAATACACTCTCTCTCTCCTCCCTCCCTTTTTCCTCTTCTTCATACCATTCACCTGTATTTTGGGAAGGGGCAAAATGCATGTATGGGACTATTCTGGTTGCATCTTTTTATAAGTGAAACTTCAGTTCCACATGCAAAACAGGAAAATAACAGCAGCATTGCTTACAGCAGGATTCACAAAGAAGATTGATCCTGCTTCGAGCTACATAATTAGTCTTATTTTTGTGGCTATAATTTCACAAACTGAATAAATTAGATGTTGCTTAATGAAATGTCTTTACCAAACAGATAAAAGTATAGGGTGAAAAGTGTTCTCTTGGATGTCCTGTGTGTGATTTTGCTTTTCTTGCCCTATTTTCCCACAGGCACTGAGCTCAATATTAAAAGTTTATGTCTGTAGGAAAAGTACCAAAAAGATACGTTTCACCCTCAGAAAGAATTATCTGATTATGAGGGCTCAATAGATGCTGCTGTTGTAAAATGGACTGTCCAAATACACACCTTTAAATTCCTCTCTGTTTTCAGTTCTTCATGATAGTAGGACTCCAAAAGGTTCTTTGAAAGTTGTTGAAACATATTACACCTGTGTTTGCTTACACTGAGTCATTTGAGAGGCATTTTTTACAGCTGCCTCCTCCTCTCTGCCCCCAGGTTTCTAACTTGTTTTCTTCTACTTTGTTTTTAAATGCAACATGTCGTATAGTCCCTTGCCTATTTTAGAGGTTAAAGGGTGGGGGCAGGATCTTTAAATATCTACAAGAGAAATAATGAGGGGATTTCATGAAGAGCTACGCTTTTTCTAGGCTCTTCATTCCGAATTCGGTGCACACAACCATGTGTGCCAGTGTATATAGACCTTTTTAAACTTGTGCTTGCTATTTATGAAGTTTGAATATAAGAGATCTGCAGACTATTCTAAATAATTTTGCTCTCTGAGCCAGTTTTAACATATATTTTTGTCCAAAGACCTGTCTAATTTTATTGACTTTCTCTTTAGTTCACTAAATAGAGAACAGTGGCAGTGGATGAAGTGGGGATAAACTTATTTATTTTGTTATATAATTCAACTTGTGATTTTTTTTTTCCATATGTATAGCACTTAAAGGAGATATGTGTATACTGTATGCGCTTGTATGAAGATGATAAACTGTAGGGATGTATTAACTCTAGGATTATTTAATTGGCCTCTAACTTGCATGCTAGAGACAAAAGGGGGAAAAGGAGTTTGGTTGTTTTTGAAGGGTAGGAGGGAATAAGCAGTGGCTTGTTTTCCTAGTGAGAGAAAAATTCTTTAATCTCTGTAGTTACTTTTTAGCCAGACTGTATACTGGTATTTATGTTGAAACCGAGCCATGCATTTAGTCCAGGCTAATGTGTTGATTTCTTTTAAAGAAACAGTTTGCCCTATTGTGACTATATTAGAAAGGCTCAGTGAGATGAAAATAAGAGCAGGCCACACACAGCCACAGACCACTTTTACTTTGCAAATGTGATTTCGGATAATAGTTACTTTTTTCTCAGTTATTGTGGGGTGGACTGTGCAATGTAAGTATTGTTTGCAGTCCAGCAACAATACCTGGACATTACTATGGAGGTTCATGGTAGTGGATGATTGTGCTTTTACAGGCATCTGCACACTTGGTGCAAACACTGCTAAGAGCCATTGAGCACTCCTGCCAAAGGTCCATTTTTGGCTTTCAGAAATCATGGATATCCAGGGGCTGATCAGAGGTAGAGGTTAAACTTTGTATTTCAGTGGGCAGTAATATTTAAAAAAAAATAATGAAGTGGTGCATAAGCTGTTGTAGCAAGTGAATATGTTTTACTGTTGAATTAATGTATGATGACTTGATTTTACTTGCAGTTCTTGTTATACGATTTAATGCAAATCTCCAGAATAGCAGATTGCACAAGAAAGTGGTGTTAGTATTCCAGGTTAGTACTTACCTCTGCTACCTGACTGATGCAACTAGATAGTGAATGACTTGTGAGTATATTGTTTAACTGCAGACATCTGGTTTGTAATCATTTGAACTTTTTTCCCAAACTTTCCACATACGTAGTAATATATGTAAATATGATATATAACCATGTACAATTCAGAAGATTATATACAGTGCAGCCTTCCCATGAGTTGCCTGAGGAAACTTAGTGAACTCTTGAAGACACAGTTATCATGCTTCTGGCTCCTGCTATGTTTACACTCTCTGCTTCACTTGTTTCTGTGGTTCTGTCCAGTTCATGTGGTGGGGTCTTTAACTCACTTCACTGGGAAATTATGAAGCTCTGAATATGCAAACATATTTAGAGATTAAGCAACTGTTTCTTTGAAAATTTTGCTGCCAAGATTCTGTGAAGTTGCTGACACTTGAGTGCTTCCACAGTCCACAATAAATCGGTGCTTAACATTAAGCAAGTGAATGCTTGCAGGATCAGAGTCTAGCAAAAAAAATCTGTTTTTCCAATTACAGTGTGTGCATAAGATTTCTGAACTGGGAGGTCCATAGTGTATGCACACTTCTGATAACAGTCTTGTGAACAATCCCATTTTACTTTGTAAAGGGAAAGAGTTTCAAGGAAAAGGAGCTTGAAAGGGAAAGCTGATAGTTCTGTAGACTGTTGCAGGAGTTTCTTAGATTACATGTGAATTTTTGACAGATTCAAAGGAGCGAACTGCTGGTTTACATTCCTTCTTCAGAGACAGACCTGAATTCTTTTTCTTCCTTGCCACTTCATGCACTCTAATTAACTCTTCAGTGTTTACATTGAGGATGAAACATCCCTTATATTTTGTATTCGCAAGTTTCACACATTTGTTTTGGGTCTTGTTTGAATTTGAGACTCAGTTGGGACTTCCAGGTTTGCTTGCTTTGCTTGTTTTCTAAATGAAGTGTATTTCTGAAGACTGAAGTGTGGTTGAGATCTCTTGCACATATTTAGCGCAGTACCTAGGCAATGAAGTACTATTGTTCTGTAAAAGAGGGTGAATAGAAATTATTGTAAAGCATTGGGAGAAGCATAGTATTGTGTTTGTAACAATATTGTTCTTTGTAAACATTTAATGATCTCTATATATAAATATAAATATATATATAAATCTATGTGAGCCTGGAATGTTGATACTGCACATCTACTGAATGTAATTCCTCTAATGTTCTTTGCCACAGGTCTTTGACCTCTGTAATGAAGCTGCAGTGGTTTAATTTGAGAGAGGGGAGTGTATGGGGGAGAGGAACGAGCTTTTTGTTTTGGGTGGGCAGGGTGGGGAGTTTCTGGCCAGCTATTTTGTTGTGATGTATTTATTGTGCTACATTCCTTTATTTAACTGAGCGCTAATGTCTGTAAGATTTGCAACAATAAAATACAAAACAAAAACACCTCAGACAAGGCTGAGAGTTTGCTCATACTGCTGTTGGGGTTGGCTTGCCAGTACAGAATGCTTGAGTGCTTGCAAGGTGTTTGAACATCCCTTTCACCACGTAGTCTGGGGTAATACTATATGTTTCTGCAGATGCAAACCAACACTATTAACTTTATTTTTAAAACAGCATTATTTTCACATAATAAATGACCATAGTGCTCCTAAATTAAGCTGAGTGCTTATCTAAGCTTGCATCCCCATTTTTACCATGTGACGTCACCATGTTTGCATCTGCCGAAAGTCCGCTATTTTGAGATGCCTTTTATGTGACACAAATGTTATTTCATTGTCTGAATAATTTTAAATATGTGGGGTTTGATTTTGGTTTTTGGTTGGTTGGTTTTTGGGTTTGTTTTTTCATAAGTGTGGCCCCGCTAGAAATTTTTTACACTGACTATCAGTTCTGAATCTACTGTTTTCCTTCAAAGGTCATCATCATGGTTTATTCTTAAAGAAAGACATAGTACCATTTGAATAAATAAAAAGTGGAACTGTAATATATCTGTCCTTAGAATAAATCCTGGAACTGCCTGTGCTAAGGTTAAAAAATATTTGTATAATGAGAGGTTGATTATGAAAACCATGATGGTATTTGAAAGTCAAGCAGCAAAAGCCAGTAAAGTAGAACTTCTTCAGGTGGGGCTTCGTAGGATTTTCTGTGATGCATAGGTTGTTATGAGCACTTTGAAGCTACAGAAATGAAAATGGACACGGCCACAGCTAATTGAGAAGAAAACTAAATGTGGGTCTTCAGCCACTGACTGTGCATAACATGAAATACGAATATTGCCAGCATGGGAGCATGAAGTATTTCACCTTATTTACTCAAATAGTAGATTGGAGAAATTGTAGTCTCTGCTAAATGGTGCAGCAGACAGGCCGAGCTTGCTTTCTGTGTTCCCCTGCATGCCACTTTCCATCCTTCTGTTTATTACCATTCTTGTTAAAACTTTATATTCCAATTTCTATATTATAAATTTTGCAGCATTTCAGTGGATTCAGTCTGATTTCTCCTTTAGCAGTACCGATATAAATATCACAGATTATCTGCCTTCACAGGGGACATTTTCGTTGCCCTCACCTCCAGGGTTTTAATGGTTGGGATTTACACTGGGAGGATAAGCAGAACCTGTCTGAGTCCCAAGACCCTGCAGTTCCTTGCAGGCCAGAGGGGGGGTGGTGGTATGCAGCGGAGACTGGCAGTGTTTGATGCCAGCTGGTATAGTGATTTAAGTAAATGTTCAGTGTGGGAGCATAATGATGGTAGCAATCCTGGCCTGCAGAACATTGTACCTGTCAGTTAGTCCGAGTAAGCTCAGGCCTGAGCTGTGCTGCATTGTGCTGCTTGCCCAGCTTGGGCTTCAGGGATATCCCTCAGATGCAGCATAAATCCAGCTGGATGGTTGTAAGTGGAACAGGCAGCCCTGCTTGGTATTGGTGGTGGGTGACACCGCTTGCTGTCCTTGCCTTTGTCTAGAAGTGCAGCAGTGTGTTCCCATGTGAACATCCTTTCAGCACAGTAGAATGGAGCTGTTCTTTTCTAAGAAAATCCTATGAGAGCTCAAATGACAAAAATGGGGTAACCCTTGCATGGATGTGGTCTGCACAACATTTTGTTCCTTGATACGCCTGTTTGATGATGCATAACTTGGGGTTCCCAGCATCTGAAGAGATACAAAATCAGCTATACTATCCTCTTTCCTTATAGCATTAGCTCTAATAAAAAGTATTTTTAATAAGACTTTTGAGTCTGAGTGCATTTCTTACTGCGATGATAACAAACCAACACCTCCTAGTGCAAAACACATACTCTGTGGAGTTTTGGGTTTGGTTCTGTCAGTAAGGCAAGACTAATGTCCTACTATTAAAGTGAGAAGGTTACTGAGACAAAAGAGCATCTCTTTCGGATAGTTTAAATTTGAATTACAGTTTACAAATTAACAACCTTCTTTTATAAAAGATAGTTTTAGAACTCTAAGCACCAGTTTTTATTGAAAGCCTGCTTTGCATCTGAAGGTCTGCATTCTGTGACTGGAGTTTTTCAGTTAAACCATAGTACTGATAATTTGCAAGGTTCTTCAGTACTGCTTTTTTGACAGCTGCTTCCACTGAGTGGTGTATAATCATACTTCATACCTGCACAGTTTACCAAACTGCAGAGCTAGGAAAATAAGGCCCAATAAGGTGGCACATAAAATGCCCAGGTTATGGGTGTGCATCCTGGCAGATTGTCATGGCTTTTCAGCAAGGTGACAACCACTGAACCTTGATTTCAATGAAGTATGACTGTGGGTTCTAAGTTTTACGTAATAGTCATAATTCATTAGGGGCACTGTTAGATATTGATGCACTTGATGTATAGGAATAAGGCGTATATATATTTAAAAAATAAAATTGTGTATTAAAGGACATTATCCGTGAGTCCACATGCTGAGTTTTTGAGTGGAGGCAGCAGCAGTTCTAACGAAACCAAAGAATTTTACAGCATGCTAATTGGGAAATGCTTCTCAGACAGTGCAAAACAAGTAACTGCAGCACATATGGGAAGGGAGCTGTGGTTCATTTATAAAGAGCTTGACTGTTGCTGTAAATGTCAATGCAAACTACTTCTGTTTCTGTAAAAGTCCATAGGACAGTTTTTTTCCTACTCCAGTACACTGGTTTAGGATACCCTTATTTTCTCTGCCACTTGCCCATCTGGCATGACTGCCCTCCTGACAGCCTCAGCCTCCCCTCCCTTGAAACCTCGTGTCCATTTTAAATGTTTGTATTCCAGCTCAGCCAGGTAACACATATATGTTTTATGCTAATTCTTGTGCTTTCACACCAGAATTTTCTGCCACTGGGTGATTTCACCAGTAAGCAAATCAAGGTGGCAGAAGAATGTATCTCTGAATCCTAAGCAACTGTCTAATGGGCTTGTGCCTTCCCACCACCACCCTGTCACTTCTGATACATGCACGTTTGTGTAGGGGGAACAGGAGAAGCGTGTAAGAATGACACTCAGGTACAATTTTTTTCCACTTCAAGTCTCTTTCATGCCTCTCCTTATGCTAAGCATCCACTTATCCACTGATGCATCTCCCTACCATCTTGCATGTATGCTGCCTTTCTAACCTGTTTCATCCTATATGCGTCTTCTGTGGCTTCTTTGAATTTCCCCACGGAGTGAGGAGATGTGTATGTTGCTCCTTCTCCAGAAAGGCATCTTCAGGCAAGACCAGGTAAGTTCAGGAGAGGTACTGTGGAAGTGATGCAAAGAGTGAGAGTACGGCAGACAGCCCTGAGTATTGTGCTCTCTTGGTTTAGGATGATGTGATCTGGGACTAAAAGGGCAGTATCCCACCCACTAATAAATTCCCATTGCTCTAACTGGTGGCTTTTCTGAGGGGTGAGAGCTGCAGGAGGAGTGGTGGAGGTTTGGAAGAGTGGTGTTGATGGGAACTTTTTCATTAGTTCTGAAGGCTGACTGGTTGGGAAATGAGACCATGTTTGCAATTGAGAAAAGGCATGAGAAGTACCCATCTTCATGTATGATAGCCCATAGAGCTGGTATTTTTTAAAAAAACATATATAAAAATAAAAGTGGCGGGTGGGAGACTGGTTCTGATAAAAGAGATTTGCATAAATCTCTTTTCCTAGACAGATAGAAGCACTTTAGGAAATGAAAATGATTCTTCTGTTGTTAAGGGCTGCAATGTCACTGGAGCTGTGGTGATTAAAACTAGCCACTACACCCCTTGTAGCTCCTAAACACGTTGCATGTTTTAAACTCGTTGAAATAGCATAGTGTGCTAAGTGTACTTTGTATTACCTCTTGTTATCATTTTAATTATGACTAAGAAAAAGGAACTGGCTATGGTACTGTATCTGCCTGAAGATAATTGAAGACTCACTACATTGTTTGTGTATATGGGTGATTCATTTTTTTTTACTTGCCATGTGATTGTTGTAATATTGGTAGAGAAATTTGTAGCTTGGAAAACTCAGTCTGTGAGAGCATCGTTTTGCAGTACATTTGCTGCCAATCTAGAAAGTATTTTGTTTCTTCTGGATTGGTGTGCTGCAGTCAGAGGGGTGTGGGGTTATGCATAAATTTGTGGCAGTAAGGATGTGGTATTAGGTGTACTGGTTGAAGGGGCTGGGCCCTGGTGGGCAAAACACAAGTTTTTAATGATATATAATCCTTGCAATTGGGAAGGACCTGCCCGTCTAGTCCATAGCCGGCAACATTGTCAAGTTACTGGTGCACAATAGAGCACAACCCGGCTACAGAAACTAGCCTGCTTGGTGCTCAGGCCTGTCTCCAAGAAATAGGGATTTCCAGTACTATTTGCACACTGATCCAGCTGCAAAATTTGCAGGTGTGTTACAGGAGGTGCATTGGGAACAGATAGACCCCCTACCCTGACATGAAGTGCCTCAGTGTGTACTTCATAGAATCATGGAATAGTTTGTGTTGGAAGGGACCTTCAAAGGTCAAATAGTCCAACCCCCCTGCAATGAGCAGGAACATCTTCAACTTGATCAGGTTGCCCAGAGCCACATCCAGCCTGGTCTTGAATGTCGCCAGGGATGGGACATCCACCACCTCTTAGGGCAACCTCTGCAAGTATTTTACCACTCTCATTGTAAAAATCTTTTTCCTCATACCCAGCCCAAATCTCCCCTCCCTTGTCCTATTGCAGCAGGCTCTACTGCAAAAGTCTCTCCCCATCTTTCTTACGTGCCCCTTTTAAGAACTGAAAGGCCACAATAAGATCTCCCTGGAGTCTTCTTTAGGCTGAACAACCCTAACTGCCTCAGCCTTTCCTTACAGGAGAGGTGCTCCATCCCTCTGGATCATTTCTGTGGCCCTTCTATGGACCCTTTCTAGCAAGTCCATATATTTCCTATATGAGGACCACAGAGCTGGATGCAGTACTGCAAGTGGGGTCTCACGAGGGCAGAGTAGAGGGGCACGATCACCTCCTTTGACCTGCTGGTCATGCTCCTTTTGATGCAGCAGGATACAGATGGCTTTCTGGGTATGAGCGCACACTGCCAACTCATGTTCAGTCTGTACCTCTTAAGTCCTTCTCCTCAGGGGTACTTTCAATCCCTTCATCCCCCAACCAGTATTGATACCACAGGTTGCTGGGACTCAGGTGCAGGATCCTGCATTTCGTCTGGTTGAAGTTGGACTGGTTACATATTGTGCACCCTAGGCATAGATCTGGCCATCAGCTTACTGAAACAGTCCCTTGGGGCAGAGAACAGGTTTTCCAGAGAAGCTTGTGATAACAGAGAGGTATTATTCAGAAAAGTTGATGACTAAATATGTATTTTTGTTTTGGTATTTTTTCGTCTGGTAGAACAGCTGCTGCTGCCATATTGCTTGTCTCAGTGTGAAAAGAGAATCATAAAGCATGACTCGCTAAAAAGCAGGTCATATTTTGCGCAGATCACTAAAGAAACAGCTTACTTGAGTAATAACTTGAGTAATTGATAGGTTTTATAAATAATTGTGGTGCTACTCCTGGAGTAATTACCTAATCAATTAGAAATTAAGAGCTGTGGTAAGCAGATGGATAATTTATTTAAATGAATTTCTTTTCTTTCCTGTTATTGGAAACGTGTACCTGCCTTTTGAAGCACCGTCTAATGGCTGATAACTTTAGCCCATGTTAAGTCCTGTTCCCCTGGGATAATGAGCAATTAACTGAATTGTGATCAAGTCTTTCAAATCTTATACTGAATTCTGAATTGGGGTCCTGGGACCTGTGCAGACTTTTCTTCTAGTAGGATGGCATGGAATTTATATGTAGAGCGTGACAGGAACGTAAGAGCTGTCAAGAGGTACTGGAAGTATAATTTGCGAAGATGGGCATGCATAATTTTCCTCTTCCACAACCTAGTTTTGGAAGGGCAATGATTAACTGGGAAAAGGAAGCTAATAGAGAAGATCTGGGAGAATTCTCACTTAAGATGGTGCATGTTAACAAGAAAAGGTGGCATTTTAAATGTGATGGAAAGTACATAACAGAGCTGAGATAAATCCTAACATAAGGAAGCAGAGTGTTCTTATGATGTTGTCATTCGTCTCTGAGATAAAACCCCTCAATTTTTACCCACTATGATCTTAATTCTGAGTGCAAAACGTACCAATATGCCAGCACTCCCACAAACTCAATACCCCTAATGTGCTTCCTTTACTAGACAGGCAATATAAAACATCAATTCCAGTACAAGGAAAAGCATTTTATTTTATTCAAGTGATCATCTTTAGCTAGTTGAGCTATACTGCACAGTTTCAACTTCAGAACAAGCTTAATTAAAACTCACTTTAAAGCTTTTAAAAGCAGCAGGAACATTTAGCCATCCTGTTGAGAACCAGAAGGCTACAACTAGCCTTGCAAATAAAATTTGCGTGGCTGATCTCAGCTTCTGGAAATACTTAGTGTATTCCACATTAACAGCACACATACAGAACAGTAACAACCTATCTGCAGGCAACAGCTTGAGCCAACTGGCATATACATTTGTTTGAATGGCATAAACCAGATGAACTACATGAATTATATAAACTGGACCTAGTATTTGTTAAGGAAAAGTCCCACCTTGGTAGCTGACATTGCAAGTGGAGATGAGACTAAATCAACAGCTCTGGTGGATGCCATGGCAGAAAAAGTAAAGAAATATCAACATTTAAAAGTTCAGGAATTAACAAATGCCATTACTATATATTTCTGGGATTTCCCTTAGGAACATGTAGCATCAAGGCAATTATGAGCCACTAGCCGGACTAGGACTCCACCTCCTGAGAGGAAAAAGTCACTTGCTATGTATCAAACAGGGTGCTTTTTATACCAGTATATATGGTACATATATCTGTAAGTCAGCATGGTCAGTTGCAAGATATTAGTTTGTATAATGAATTATAAATATACTGATGAAAGGTAATATTGTTGTGATTGCTTGGCCACCGCAAGCCAGAGGGGTCTGGTAGTATGTAGGGACCACAATGAAAATAACACCAATTAGTGGCCTTTGGTTAGGTGGATACCTGTACATAACCCAAAAAAAGAAACATGGATAATTTTATATAAGTTTGATAAATAGCCAGAGGTGTGAACTCATGGGTCACTGGCCTAGTGGTTAAGATTGCCAAAACAACGTTAGGGTGTTACCTAACTGCTGCATATGTGCTTCAAGCATGGATGGCAGCTGGCACGTAACAAGCACCTCTACTAGGAAGTAAATTGTTATATGCTAAGAAAAACAAAAGAGAAAAAAATTACAAAAATATCAGTGGAGATATGGAAATGCACACCAGATGAACAGAGGCATCGACACTGACCCTGCTCTCCAATGAGATACAAAGTGCACACACGCATTAACTGACCTTGCCTCACCTCAGTAAACCAAGACGTAGGGCTGTTCTGCCGTCTCTCTTGTAACCTGAGCTAAAAAAAGGAAATACATTCTCACTGGTGACAGACTAGAGAGGTGCGACAGGACAGTACTATACTACAAAAAGACTAGTTGCACCTGAGAGGCCAATACAGGCCAGATTACAATCTGCTTAATAGGCTTTGTAGAATAAGCATCCCCTTAAGAAGTCTGAGCGTGGGGGTGTAAAAAGAAAATGGATTATCAACACGCTCTTCCACCCACCTAGTTTGAGAAGGGCAGAGATGATTTTCCTGCTTAGCACATATGTCTGACAGACAGAAGCACGCTACAGAAGAATAAACAGAAACCAGCTCAAAGTACAGTTTCCCTGACAACATCAATAACACTGTGAGGCTGTTCATGCTTTGCTTTCTGGATCCCTCTCATTGCCCAGTTGATCTTTATCTGTGGTGAAAGTACTCAGGTCACCACAGCTCTCCAGTTGAAGCAGTCCAGGATGCTGTCCGGAAGGTAACATCTGGACATTCAATGGCATGGCTTGATGGGCAGGTGACAATATCTTCAAAAGGGAAAAAGAAAAAAAAATCAGATCTGTTTTCAGGCTCTTGTTCCATTAAAACAGTTTCCTGCCCAACTAGGAAGAAGCTGATGATTGATTGTTATTCTTTAAAAATAGCAGACAGCGCTACAATCAAAGAAAGCTAAGACTGAAACTGCTGTTTGTCAAGGAGGCATGGGAAGAGTGATCTCAATTGGGAAAAGAAGAGAGTGTTGCCTTTTCTTATCTTTAAAGCTGCATGAGAATTATCTTACCCCAAACCACAGCGTGTCAGGTGCTGCTTAATAGGAACCTGAATGTTGCTTCCTGCAGAAACCATTTGTCTGTAATAACCTTCAGGCCAGGTCTATCAAATCCTCATGAGAATTTAACTTTTTTTTCCCAAATGGTTCTTCTGTCAAATTTGATGAGGCTTTTGTTGCCTTTAGGCTGCAGGAGGAAATTTCACTTAATCTGCAGAGTCTAAATTACAACCTTTGATGTGTTTTGTGCAAGAACCAAAACCGAACCCAGTCATCGCAGCAAATCAATTGTACCATGCGTGAATCAACTCATCTATCCAAATGGTCTGTAAGCCACCAGAACACTTATTTGATAAAGTCTATAACATCTGAAACTTCTGAATACTCATCCCATGAATGTAAGCACACATTTCCTACTTTCTGTTTTTCTCCCTTTAGTACTATGACTTAATTTTATCCTAGGAGCCAATCATAAAAAAGAAGCTTCTAGGGGGCTGACATTAAAATTTCCTTGTCAACTTCTATTTCTTCCAGTTTATAATAGTAAATGCTTTATAACACCTCTTCCCTATCTACTGCCACACTCAATATAAAACACTGTCACATTATTTACAGCTCCTGATTCTTCCACAGGAGACCATCTCCTTTAGCTTGTAAATATACATGTATTCAGTCTTCTGAAAACTGTCCTGGCTGTGTGGCTGGTAGAGCAAAAGATGTTATAGCTACATAGCCTCTCGCACACTTCCTAGAAGAACTAAAGGAAGCTAATTTGATTCAAAAACTGACACATAAATCAGAGTGGCAAGCATTTACCTATTCTCACAAATGAGGGCCAACAGGTTTCCACATCACTTGTTAACTTCAAGTGATAAAACTACCTGCTCAAGGAAGGTGGCACTGGTGATAGCTTCTGCCATATGTTTCTCATCTGATTTTAAAACAGACTTGATATTTTCCACCAATTCATGTATGTCAGGGCTCATGCTGAAGGAGGACTGCTCTAGGATCCATGCCACAAGCTGTTTTGCTTCTGTGTAAGACTTGTAATCTATCAAAGATCGGGGTCTTCCCCTCAAAGGTCTTTCTCTCAAACTATTCCGCAAGGTGACAGCAGAGAGTGGTGATTTTACTTCAGTCTGCGTGGCAGCTTCACAGCTGGGCACTGCCTCTGAAGACAAAGACCAAACAAAGCAAACAATCCACCTGGTTCACAGTACTGTTATTCAGCAAGTACCCCCTGAGATTTCAACCCTGTTTCAGCGACAATGTGGTGCATATTGTAACCATGCAAAGCGCAAGAGTCTGGCATGGTCATGGCAGTGTGCAAGGCTTGCTCTATAGTGCATTTACTCTAGAGAAAATGCCTGCAAAATAGCGTTGTACATAGCTATGTTGAGTGTGAATCACATGCTAAAGGGTCTGGAGGGACATTTCTGGGAAAGAAATGTTTGCCAGTTGATGTACATCAATTCCTTTCTCTTTTGCTTCTGTTCTGAACAGACCTGAAATGAGCTTGGAGTGTTAAGGTTGACACGGTTATACAAAGCAGGGTAAGCAAAGCTTGAAGGCTTTTATGATCTCTCCTGAACTCTTTGTAACTTTCAATTATTACCAGAAAAAGAGCTACTTACAAAATATCTTACTTACAATTTGTATATATATATACATGAGATATATATATACACACAAGAGATATATATATATTAATATATACTTACAAGATAATTGCTTCTCAAGCTGGAAGAAGGTAGTAATACTACAAAGTGGACATTAAATTGAGGGGAAAACCAGAAAAAACAAATAAAAAATCAAAAAAAACACCACCAAAAATAAACCATAACCAAAAGACAGTACCCAAAGACCTCAAAAAAAGCCCCAAAACCAACCAACAGAACACCAAAACTCCAAAACATTCAAAATTACCTTGCAGGGACCAAACTAGGGCCAAGACAGAATCAATTCCACTGTCTTTGTTCCAAATAAAAATCCAGCGCCTTTGGCTAAAAATCATCATCATTTTTGCCCCATTAAAAAAAAAAAAGAAAAAAGAAAATAGAAGCACATAGAGGTTGTTCAAGAAGCACTTTAACGTTGGCTTTATGCCTAACTCAGCAGTACCAGGAGGAGATGCAAAACTTCCCAGCAAGAAGAGCCCTAACTAACTTGAAGCAACTTTCTTTGCTCTGTTGCAGCTGAGTTCCCTTTCTGCAGCAATCATGCATGTAACTCTCAGGTCCAGTGCTGAACAGACCTAGCCTCAGTTACACTGAGCCTAAGGAACCCAAATACTTCTGACTGATGGAGTCTTTCAGTGGCAAAAATGCTCTGCTCCACTTTCACAGCTGTTACACAGCTATGGCTTTGTGTCATGAAACTACTGCTTCAGCAGCAGGTTCTGCAGAGTGCTGTGGCATAAGCCCATAAGAGGAAAAGAAAAGCGCATATCATAAAAACACTCCACAAATTAGTAAGTGTAATCTGGATAGGTGTGCTCCCAATATTCAACATAAATGGTTGTCACCAATGTGTCTCCTCTCTGCTTACATTTTGTGAGCGCTAATATGAAGCCACTATGTGGATTCCAATATCCTTTAATAAAAACTGCAAGATTCTTGACTAGTGGATTTTTAGGACTCAGCAGAATCAATGACTCTGCAGTCACACAAGCAGTTTTCCCATAGCAACTGAATTGGATGACTGACTCAAAGGTAGCTGCAACAGACTTCATCAGCTTTCCACTGCGTTTTTTTTGTATTGAGGTTTTGGGGAGTTTTTGATGCTATGAGGAATGAGAAAAGGTGTGCAAATTTATTGGCTGGTACCAAATACCCAAGCTAATTTTGCTTTAAATTGCTTACTCTGACAACTCTCCTTGAAGGCTTTTAGATGCCAGTGTATGAATACACGGCAAAATTGTACGTGCTCCCTCTCCCTCATCTTCCACCATGCCTCCCACCTCCCCAAGCTAACGATGCATGCTACAGACCCTGTTCCTAGATGTGAAAGCCTGAAGAGCAACAAGACGAAGGTGCTGGTTGAAGAATATTTGTCATTTGCTGTAATGTAGGTACTCTGTCGGGAGACAGTAGCTGATTTCTGCAGGTACAAGGTTCAAGGTACTAGCTTTCTGACAAATGGTCTTTCAAGCACCCATTATGTAAGCGCTGACAGGGAAAATCGAGTTACCTCGGAACAACCGGCAGTACAACAAAGGGTCACTGTTGGACCGTTTCATCAAAGGATCGAAGGCTCCGTCCACGGGCGCCCAGCTTGCATTTGAAGGGGAACGGCTCACTCTGCTGGAAGGCTCAGGAATTTCGTCACCTGAGTAACCGGGAATTACAAAGATGAAGGAAAATTGTTCAGAATAAAGCAGATCTGTAAAAGCCATTATTAGAAATTACTACTGATTTTTTTATATCTCCTCCATAAATTTGTAATTATTTGACACAAAAGTTTAAAGGCGCATGTATGTGCACATATACCCTCACTCACCAGTAACACTGGTCTAAAGCCTGCCTAAACCTTGTAGAAACCTGTTCAGCCTTATGCAGCTGCAGTAGCAAAAAAAATACAGCTTTCCCTGATAACGACCTCATCTTAAACTATCTGATCAAAGGGAGCTATAGCTTTCTTGAACAGAAAACCAAATCCCACAGAGCCCGCGTCTTCCTGCAGATCAGCTGTCATATCAAGATATGGCAGCATACAGTCAAAGGTCAGTTACTGTCTGTAATTAGGTAGCTCAAAGATCAGTCACCAATCCCTACATGGGAATCAAAGATCCTCTTCATGAGTTTCTTTATTAAAATTTTTTCCTGAATTCCTGTGATATGTTTCATCTTTTAAGGTATGGTTATGTGCTGCAATTCCTACAGTTGCCTTTTAGTGAAAAACAGCAAGATGAAGGTATGTGTTTCTCAACAAGCCTGGCTCTTTACCTTCATCTGACAGCACCTGGCATACTATAGAAAACAATGTTCTTGCTCATGCAAGACCAAAAAACCAAATCAATATACAGAGCCTTCAGAATATGGCAAATGTGCTGCAACTGTAATGGAAATGTGTCAGACCATTCAAGAATATTAAGGCTTGGATGACATGTATTTGTTGAGCATAGCACCTAGTTTCCTACTCAAATGCAACCTAGAATCTTTAAAAAGAACAGCAACAGAACCTATATAAAGCAGATACCAGCCTGGAAAGTCAGGAGGTGGGACCCAGCAACCAAGCATGGGAAACCAAGAATCAGTCAGGATTAAAGAATCCATCATCAGTATAAAATTTTAACACCAATGGAGCTGTGCCAGAAGTCAGTCTTTGAGGTACAGTGCTGCTGGTACTCTGGAGAAGTTGGAGTTTCTTAACTACTAAACAGATGAACTAATCAATTTCATGATCTTCTGATAATTCTTCATTAATATTAATGTTTCAGGTGTCAGAGAGATAACTGACTTAAGCTGCTGTGTACTAGAAATGTGCATACCTAGTATGTGATGATACAGAGCAGCTGCCAATCATAACAAGCTATCAGTAGAACAATGTGTGTCTTCCTACTACAGTCAGCAGGGAAAGTGCCCATTTCACTTTACAGGAGTGCTTTTTAAGTCAGCAAAACCATTTTAGCTGGCACAGAGAAGCTTACATCTCCTGCAGTCGGCAGGGAGGACTCCCCGAGTTCTGCTGGCAGACAGTAGTGCATAGCTTTAACTTCCGTCGAGAGCTACACTTAGTCCTGGCGATGCCAAGAGGATCATGGCATCATCCACAAATGCCCTGGCATGACAGACTATCAGCATAAACTGAAAGTTCAGCTTTTATTTATAGACTGTTACTCTACATCAGCTGAGGCAGCCCATGGAGTTACCCTGACAGAATTCCAGCATGTGCCCTCATTTTGAATTTTCCTCCCGTTGTGGTTTAACCCCAGTAGGTGGTTGAGCCCCACACAGCTGCTCGCTCACTCTCCCTCTGGTGGGAAGGGAGAAGAATTCGAAGGGCAAAAGTGGAAGAACTCGCGGGTTGAGATAAAGAGCTTGGAGGAATGTAGAGGGCAGACACCAAACTGCCACCAACAAAACAAACCAACTTAAAACCAAGTGGTGCATAAGCAGTAGCTCACCATCAGCTGACTGATGTCCAGCCAGGGATTTATGTCCCTGAGTAATGGTAACCTGGAAAATTGCCATATGGCACAGGACATCCTTTTGCTCAGTTGGGGTCTGCTGTCCCAGCTGTGTCCCGTCCCAGCATCTTGCCTAGCCCCAGCCTACACACTACAGGGGTGAGGGGGCAGAGTAAGAGGTGGAGCAATCCTCAGTGCTGTGTAAGTACAGCTTAGCAACAGCTAAAACACTGGTGTGTTGTGAACACCATTTTGGTCAGAAATCCAAAACAGCACTATGTATGCTGCTGTGAAGAAAATGAACTCCATCTCAGCAAGGCCCAGTACACCGCCCTAAATACGAATAGAGGATGAGATACTGCTTAGAATATTTTCTTTTCTTAAATTCCTTGCTCTTAGGAAACCTTGGCTTCTAGAAGAGGCAGTGTTAATATTCTTTATTAAGATTATCAGCCTTTTAATTTGGAGGAAAAAAAAAAAAGAAGAGAGAGAAAGAAAGAGCAGGAGAGGAGGGTATAATTTATCACATACGCTCAGGTCTGCTTACTCGCAAAGGAAGCTTTTAAATACAAATAATACCTCAAAAAATACCTCAGCATAAGGTGGTGTTTGGATTTATGTTTTCATTTTTGGTTTGTGGGTTTGGGTTTGGGTTTGGGGTGGGGTTTTTTTCCTGCCTCTTCTTCACAACATCTTGCATTTTCTACAGTATTCTTTTCCTATTTTCCATTCTCATAACTTTAAGCAGTCACCATGCAGCCTTATGTTTGATATCCTATTTTTGTTTGTACCCAGAGATAGCAACAGCAGTTTTATCAATGATCCTTGAGAATTAAACTTTTTGCTACAACTCTTGTGATTTTTTTCTGATTATCACAACTGATGAGGTATCAGAAGCATTCAAGTGCTTGTTTTCAGAAGTCTCAGGTAGACTGCCAGAGTGTAAGGGAACTTAGAAAGACTTGTTATTTGTTTAAAATATTACTTAGTGTAAACTTTCTTTTTCCTGCCACGACTTGGTATGGACAATTTCAGCTGATGAACTTCATGCCAAGGTTTTCCTATAGCTTGAGAAATAGGTTGGCAGAAGAGAAGCCACAGTCAAATAAAAGATTTGTGGCTTCCCTGCCACCCCAACTGTGTTTACTCTCTCTATTCTTGAGCTGTGAATATTGTGCAGATAGGCAGGCACATAGCCATCTGTTGCACAAAATATTCTGCCCCATAATGGCAAATTCAAGAGAAAAGTGGAACAGTTTTTTACTGCGGCTGTGCTGCAAAAGCTGCCTGTGGCTTACCTGGGAGCTGATAGCGGTAAGTATACATTACAACAAAGATTAGGCTGAAAACAACTTGGAACCATTTCCATTCATTTTCTTAAACAATACTGAGCAAAGCTGGATGTGGTATCTACACGTAGTCTAGCTAGTGTCCTGTATGAGTATGCATGAACTATTTACGAATTCTTCTTGTGCAAGCTGCTTAATGGAGTAATTCCTATATTTAGCTCAACACAGTCCAGCATTATTTTAACCTTTTCCTATTTTCATCAGCAATAAAATGTCAACAGACACCATCAGTACTCAAAACAAATAGAAGCACTGGAGCTGGACATTATGTCTTACAGCACATGGACTTATGGATCTATGGCTATCTTGTAGATTATTAGAAATGAAATGTATCTTTGTTTCTGTATCTTAAAAATAAACAGCTTTTTACATATTTTAATCATTAATTGCTGTCCTACTGCACAAAACAATTATGATTCTTATCTCTGGCTTGCAATATTGTAGCTGTCTTTCAAAGAAATAATAATGCTGCTGCTATATCAAGTCATCTGGGCAGGGTAGAACTGTCAAATACAAATTCTAAAATACAGTTTTTACCTTGAGAAGGCTCCCTGTCACTCACTCCCTCCAAATCACCAGCAACTTCCACATGTATTTGGAGTGCACTTTCCTGGAATAAAATAGAAAAGTTCAAAAATCACGAGCCACCATCTTTTTTCTGGTACTTTCTAAGACCTGCAACATCCACTTTACGAAAGTGAACACCTCTGCTTAACTGCACAGTGACCATGTCATACATGTTTAATCCCACTCCAAAACCAAGGCTAGTGCATGTCTAAAATTAATGTTCATCATCCAGCTCGGCCAATTCTATCCTGCTGAGTATTTTCTGTGAAAAAGCACCTGTCTTCTGAAAACACCAGTGAAAAGGCATCAGTGAGCATAGCAAAACCCTGACCCAGTCCCACATGGGAAGGAAGTAAAGCAAGAAGGCAGCACAGGTGTCCTCTAGAATAATCAGCAACAGATGTGCTCAACAGCACATTCTGCTCTTTTTCCAATGCATGGACAGAGTTTTCCAACTGGGGCACTTTTGCACTCTAAAGGTGGTTTATTAAAGTCTTCAGTGAAATTTACTGCAAGACACATTTGTAACCACACATGTTCTCCTGTTATTTTGCAATTTATAGATACCTGACTTATGTTTACCATACCTCAGTGCAACTTCACCTCTGCAGTGGAAGTACAAGCTACACTTTAAACTCCTGCGGGCCATACCTGCTCAGAGCTGTTCTCGCTCCACGCAGCTTCATAAGGAGGAGGTGGCTCCAGAGGACAAAACACTTCAATGCCCTTGATTCGTGCTCCATAAATATGGGGCAATGAAATCACATCAGAGCCAAGCATCCTGCAATAAACAATACCAAGCGACTCCTTCAGTAGGGCCAAAAAAAATCATCTGCTACCAAACTCTACGGACTTTCCTGTGCCAGCTCAGATTCTGGGCTCTTTCCAATGTGTTCATCAGAACTTCAAACATCTTTGGGCAGTACAGTGTCCAGGAATCCATTTCAGTTTTGCTTCCCACAGATTCAGTTTTGTTTCAATAGATTCAAATAGAGGTGGTTACTTAAAATGCAACGATCTGTTCTAATTTTTGTGCGCTACTGAATTCTTAATTATAACTGAAATTCAAGAGACTTCTAATCTCATGTTATATGTTCAGATGCAGCTGCATAGAATAAGGCAAACTCAAACTAAAGGCTATTTTTTGTGATGATGCTCAACTAAAGTTTGTATAAGCTAAATGTACCTCCTGGTTAACTTCTCAGTTTTCATATAGTTCTATGAAACCTTGAATGCAGCAGAAATCTTGAAGACCTTTTGCTATGTCATCTTGCTCATAGGAGGCAGCTCAGAGAAGGAAGAAGTCAAAACAGTGCCTGGAGAAACTCTTTGGCAAATGCCAATTTTGATAGCGTAAGCCTACATTACACCATTAACACTGGAACAAAGTGTGGTGATTGACAGCAGACCTGCCACGTGGACCTTCCCCATACAATTTTCAGAGAAGTCTATGACCAAAAGCATCTCTGCTTTTTATTCTATTCTAAATTGCTTTTTGGTACTGAGAAGGAACTTCAAGCAACACAGAGAAATCTGCATTTTGTCCTCTAGACCTATGTCAGGCTTGCAGCCATCTCTTGCAGCTAGTGGATGCAATCTCTCTACAAAGAAATGTTACACAAGAGCAAGTCCTTCCTCCTGGAGTTTGGGGCTTTTCAGGACACTGATGGAAGGAAAAAAGATGACTATGAAAATGAGTTTCTTGCAAGCTGAGGGGAAAGGGCAAAGTGAATGGCTGCCTACAGAGAAAAAGAACAAGGCTTCCAAAAGAACTGGGAGCACTTCTGTGAAAATGTCATGGCAAAATAATGGGGGTAATACATGGAGAAATTTGAGGAAAAGAAAGGAAATATTTTCATAACTAGTCATTGCTTTTTTTCATCTTAAAATCAGGGGAAATACAACATGGTACAATAGTTTTTAATCTCATTTTATTTCATCTGTCCCTTAAAGCTTCTGAATAATTTTGGAGTACAATGAAGATTGGTGCTCTGCTGGCACTACGTCTTCACATTTTTCTAGTACATTCATGCTGAGCTTACATTTTATGTAGGCCATAAAAATTATATGCTTCTTAAACCTTAGTTTTGTTTTTAAACATGTCTGATCTGGCCTACCCAGCTCAGTCACACCTTGAAAATGGATCTTGCATACAAAAATTATATCATGTTACAACTTATTATTGAACATGCAACTAGAAAAGCATTCCCTTATGTCCCGTAATATAAAAGTAATTTCCAGGATGTGCACATTTTTCTACCTGTTCTTTAGTTCTCCATTTCCACTCTCCCTTTTTATACAAGAAATTCAATTCCTGCATAAAGCCTGCAGCTTTTTGAAGTGATGGTACAGGAAGGTAGGGAAGAGTCTACTGCCCAGAGACTGTTCCAACCCATGCGAAGGCTCTGTAAAACTGCTAGTAAGCAGGACACTGTAGGGGGAAGGCACATCCTTGGTGACCTCTTGAGCAACTTCTGCACTCATGCCTCAGCTGAACAGCAGCATCAGGGTTTTGTCCTCCCAAAAACTTTAGTGTTGCAGTAGCACGAATATGTTCAGTGGTTAAGAAACAACTGTCAGCAGCATATGGGTCCCATTTGAGACACATACTGAATTTGAGAATTCACAACTTGGATAAAGAGATCTGCATTTTGGCAAATGCCCCAAATGGTACCTTACCCTGGACAGGGGAACATTTCTAGACTCCAGGTGATTGGTTTGCACCCCAGCATGAATCACCTCTTCCCTTAAACTCACATGCCTTATAACATTTTGTATTTTATTCTTCACATGGGAACTCAACTGCAACTCTTCATGTTGTGCCAGTCCTGAAAAATAACTTTATTGCCACTTCCTTATTTATGAAATAAAAGGATTAGAGGTAGAAGTTGACCAGATATTTGTAAAGCTGGTTTGTTTTGTTTACCACTAAATAAGACAAATATAGAAGTTTTCCCATGAACAAATGAACAAGCCAATTAACTGGCTTTGTTTGCAGCACCTCTGGCTCTGTGATTTAAAGGATGGAGAACAGCTACCTGTTCCAGGTATGTCCTTGGCACATGTTTTGATCACCGCAGGACTCCCTTTCTCAAAGGGATGTATCTGTTTTAGAGTCACCCCAGGTGAAGATTGCAGATGGTGGTTCACTACCCTGGGTGCAGTTTCTTTCACCCCTCTTTCCCACAAAGGTTTTAGATGTGGAGTCCATGGGACCTCAGCATTGAAAGCCAGCTCACGAGTGCAGCACAGTACTCAGGGTAGAGTCTGGGAGAGGAGGGAGAAGTGTGAGATGAGGAGGCTGACTGAGGGAAGGCTAGGTCCCATCCCACCCACTCTGCTGGATCCAGACTGGGGTGAGTCATATTTCCTCATCTGCCAAGAATGGAAATTGACTCCTGTCTGTGGCTTTAATTTCTGCACTGCTGCATAACTACCCTGAGCACCTTGAAACAAGTAGCCTTACTTCAGAAAGAAGTCACTGTCACTTACATTTTATTATCGACAAGTTTTAGTGCAGTCATAAGCAAGGTAGCTATTCAATATTAGACCACAGAAGCCTTACTGTGTTCAGCAGCCCTTACTGTGCTGAAAATAGACAAAGAGAAATAGTGCTGCTAGGAAGGAGATAACCGTTTAGAATGACATGCCAGATAAGAAATAGTAGTCCCATTTTAAAGCAGGGAAACTGTGACAAACATATTTCAATAAATACTTAATCTTCAAAAGGATCATTTGTCATGGTTTATGCCCAGCTGGAAACTCAGAACCACGCAATCGCTCATTTGCTCCCCACCCTTTCCTCCCTCTGCTCCTGGAGGGATGGGGAGAAGAATCAAAAGAATGTAACCCCCATGGATTGAGATAAGAACAGTCCAGTAACTAAGGTATAACACAAACCACTGCTGCTGCCACCAATAATGATAATAAGGGAAATAACAAGGGAAGAGAATACAACCGCTCACCACCCGCTGACTGATACCCAGCCTGACCCAACTAGCGATATAATCCTTCTGGGTAACTGCCTCCAGTTCATATAGTGGGCATGACGTGCTGTGGTATGGAATACCCCTTTGGCTAGCTTGGGTCAGGTGTCCTGTCTCTGCTTCCACCTGACTTTCCCGCCTCCCTGGCAGAGCATGAGGCTCAGAAAGTCCTTGGTCAGTCTAAACATTACTGAGCAGCAACTGAAAACATTGGTGTTATCAGCACTATTCCCAGGCTGAAAGTCAGAAACACAGTGCTGCACCAGCTAAGGACGAGAAAAATGACTGCTACTGCTGAACCCAGGATACCATTACACACAGACACACCATTTTGATTACATAACTAGCTTCAATCAAGACTCACATTGGAGATTTTTAGTAATGTTTGGAAATCAACTGAGTCTTTGGCATTTTAGGTGACTAAGATGATTCCTGTGATATGTTACTTTTTCTAGGTAATTCCAAGATCTGTAATTACCTCTACAAGGGCCACAGAGTCTTCCAAGTCATGCATGACATTCCTGATGAAACTGAAATAAACTAAACAGTTCTGCACACTGCAAAAAGCAGGATTTTTAAAGAAAAGTAGAGCAATACAGTTTGATTCAGTATCATGATGTTCTATGTATAAACATTGTGTGCTTACAACAGAATAATGCAGCCTCACTTGAGTCATAAACTAATAAACAAAGCTAACCCCTAAGTTACTAGGAAGAGTGTAAATCCACCTGTAGAATGAACAATAACAAAACCTACAAGTCATCACCAAACTGCAAGTAATATCGACACTAGTAAGTCCCAGTCCAGCAAAATAACAAAGTTGATACCTAATGGATAAGCTACATGATTTTTAGCCTTATTGTTGTTCAAAACAAAACAAACAAAACCCCCCCACCAAATTTACATTTTAATTTTTGATCAGACTAACTATACCAAAGAAGGCATCCTTCTGCAACATGAAGATATTCTGCATGTTTCCTTACTCACGAGAAAATTCATATAGCTGTAGTTGTTATTTTAACCTCCTCCAAATACTTTTTATCTTTGTAATAATGAACTGAAGAAAAAAATAAGCAGGGGAGGGATGTAGGGGACAAGTAGAGATTACTGTGATTTGTGACTATCTTTTTCAATATATGAACTCATCCTCCTTGTGCACTCTCACTCCTCCTCCATTCCACAGCTGCCACTGTGGAGGAGCCCTGCAGTAATACCAGGTGCAAACCCTGCCTGACAGCTCAAAGCTGAGAACCAAGATAAGGATAGTGATTACCCATCCTGGCAGTACCATCAAAACATATCCTTCAATCAGCCCTAATTGCCAAAGAGTGAGAAGGAGAATTACTGTGTCAGGAAGGCCTGTGGGGGGTCAGGCTGCCATTCAGGGGTCTCTCACATGAGCCTTGCCAAGAGATTGCTCCTGGCTTTCTATCATTACATTGACAGCATTATAAAAGCTTTCAGCCATGTCAAATCATGGTATTTCTCTTACCAAGAAACAGTTCCTACAGAATCTAAAGTGAAAACCACAAAATTATACCCTTCAACAATGCTGTATTTATACTGCCTCTTAAAAGGCTTTTAATTCCCCTGTCCACAAAGTCACTAACCTTTTTCAGTGAATAACAGAGAAAATGGTCTTAAGAAAAATAAAGAAAAAGAAATCAGATTATGCAATATTCCCAAAGACACTAAAAGAAAGGAAAAGAGGCTTACCTGCAAGTCACTCGTGGAGTAAACGAATTTAAAGTTGAAAAATAGGAGGGAGGTCGCACAGGTGGGACAAAATCATCAGGATCCAAAGCATGATCTTGGTCTTCAGTCTGAGATTCACCCTAATTATATGAAACTTTGTTAAAAACCTTCCAAGACACAAAAACTTGCTGAACTGTGTAATTCAGTAATGCTGTTAGTGCTGCTGTTTACAGCAGACAGCATCTTGCTCGTACTTACTATGCAGGATCTTGGCGCAAAATTCTGTAAGCAACGCAGGGTAGCTGCTACCAAGCAAACTGTGACGGTGAAAGCATTCAGGGCACAAAGAGCAAAGAGAACTTTCTGAAGAATATGAAGATTATGGATATTAAAAGATTAAATCAAGATATTTGTAAAAGTACTAATTATAATAAGCCAAGACAAAAACACACAGAGAAAACACAAAGGTAATAATGACAATTACTTCTCAGGAACATATGTGATGAATTCTTCAGGACAGGTAATTTCCAATTTGGGAGTAATTTGCAAAAGCTTGTTTTGTCCTATTGTGTCTCCCAACATAGAGATCCAGAAGGGTTTACCACTCAGATGTGATTTATAGCCCATCTATTAATCAAGAATTACAACCTTCCTCTTAAACTTTCTGCTGAAAATCCAGTGGTGAGATAATCATCATTAAAGAAACGTCAAAGCACTTTCATTTTTAAGAGGATGCTGTTTGGAAGTTGTATTTTAACAGTGTGTAAACCAAGAAAAGCTGAGACTGTCAAAAGACTAGTGAAGGCATCAAATTTGCACCATATTTACTCAAACAATTTTGTCTGAATTTAGCTGTGGTTTCAGTTGCATAAAACACAAGAAAGGCAAGAACTGTACATTATATTAGCAATGTATTGGTCAAAACCTAGACGAGGAAAAAAACCTTTTGCAGGTTAAAGAGCTTCTGACTGGCATGGAAGACCAGAAAAATAACAGAATTTCTCATAGTAAACACTGCAGTCACCTCAGCACAGCACTGCTGCAAAAGTGGGGATATTATCAAAGCAGTCATGTTGGACAGTGTGTGTTGGGTACCTTGAGAAGACGGTGAGAAGTACTGCATGACTTCAAGAGGTATAGCTTCAGCACAGCCTCTTCTTCTGTGCATTTAGTGAGATGAAATTCTTCACAGCAAAAACAAATCTTGTTTTCACCCATATCAACCTTTGAAAACACAAACCTCCATTTTTTAATTTATAATCTGTTTTATGCAACATTTTTACCTGTATGATATAGAGTCCATGTGTTAAACTATGCCTCTGACTGCAAAGCAGACTGGTAATACAAGCCTGTAAAATTTCCATATGCCAAGAATTCACACATAATAAAGCTATATTATGCAGGCTTCTTATTTGAATAGAAGCATTACTGCTAATCTCAAGACATCTAACTACAACTCAATCAAAGCTGCACTGCTTACTAAGCAATTTTAATATCCATGCTCTTTCAAACACAGAGCAGTTTGGAAATTTTTTCTTTGACTGATGTCTAAGCCACTGTACTTGTGATTCACAAGTATATTTTGCACCTCTGCAGATAGAATGAAACCTACAACTATAATTTCAACCCAGGCAAATCAGTAATAGTTTTATCTGTACACCACTATTATTTGTAATGTCCAAATTAATGTTGTCATCTTAGTTTTCAAGCAGAATTTCAGTGTTTCTGTATCTAGATATAACTGACTCAAACTGTCAAAACTGTCAAACTCGGGAGAGTCATAGTGTCAGAGATCTTCCACCTTCATAAACCACTCTATACAATAATTTATGATTTCAGGAATGCCTTTTGGCTGTACCCTATACTTTCAACATCAGAGGGCTCCAAAATTCCTGAAACATTTTAATCATCTTTTCTGGAGTAACAGTAACTGTTCTCGGCACTGCTTTCTTACATTGATACTGGGTGAATCCAGTGCTGGCAATCTTGGACTCTCACTGCAATACACCTACTGGCGTGGTAAGGAATCAACAATAGCTTTCCTGAAGCAACAACTGAAAGAAAACTAATATGCAAAAATCATTCCATTAACCCTTATAGTCCTTCAAGCCTTTACACACAGCCATCTTTATCACCAAGTAACCCTGTATTTTTCAATTTTAATTATTCCACAGATTCTGGTTCCTAGACATTCTAATACTTCTTATGACACCATACGAGAAAAATCTTTTGCATTCTGTCCTTTCTTTTGCAGATTGCTTCTTCCTTAAGTAGAATTGCTATGAAAAGCTAGTGTGATTTGATCTTATTTTTTTCTTCACAGTTCTTGCGGTAAAGAATTAGCACTAATTGACCTTACCAGGTGAGGCATACCAGGAAAAAAACCCCACACAGAGATTATATTGACTGAGCTATTTGCAGGTAGCTAACTAGTACCCATTCGTGTCTTTTTCAACAGTTTATCTTTTTTACATTACAATAAAAATCCTTTATGCTTGTCTTAAATGACTATGATATTAAAGAAATAAATGTAAATCAGTATGGCTGCTTACCAAATCGCATCTGGGTACACTGGACACAAACCGAATGCCTTGATATCCTAAGATAAATCCAGACAGGTTCAGCAGAACGCAAGCAACAGACAGCGCAACAAATAGGTTATTCTGTAACAGCAAAACATAGTTAACAGCAGTGGAACAGGATCACAAACCCAGTTCAAGGAACTTCTGGCAGTGCAAATTCAGCTCCCAAACTGGAGCTGGGAACAGCACTCCTTTTCAAAACTCTGTGTGACTTCAGTGCCCCAGGGTGTCTTATCTTAACCCAGTAGATGATTACCGCAAACACCTTTGTCTCCTCTCTCACCTTATTCTGCACTAATAAAAACAGTAAGTGCAGTAATAAAATACATAGAGTCATAGAATCAACTAGATTGGAAAAGACCTTTAAGATCATCAAGCACAGTCATTACACATGCAACTATTGAAAAGTACCTAAATGTTCTTCTGGAGTGCAAAGTATGACTTGGAAACCATCCAACTTCCACTGTATGTCATATCCTTCCAGTGAGTTTACCTCTCAACACATTTAGATCAGTAAGAAACATCTTAAGAGGATATTCATTATGCATAGGAGTTCCAAAATTATTTTGCACCACATATAAATGAAAAATATTTGTCCCAGTACAGAGAGGACAGAGACACTTAAGAGACCTCGGTTATATGGCTACTAAAACCAGAACACTTCCACTCATAAACTGGAAAATATCACCAATTGTCTAAGCTATCTGAAAGACTAGTACTGGGAGGAGTAATAGAGTACTTGATAAAGGACAAGCAGGAGCAGCAGACAAAATGAAGTCCTGCTTTCATGTATTGCCTACAATTTCCAATCTGTGCTTACATGAGAGTAGGGATATGGATTTTAAGCATACATAAAAACTTCTCCTGCCCTATGTCATATGCACAAGATTTTGTCTGTACTTCAGGAGAAAGTACCGTGAGACTACTATTTTAGAGACAAATAAAAATAGCAAATTCGTCTCCTGACATGTTTAAATTTTAAACATTCAATGCCACAAAACAACTTTCAGGTCTTTAATGTTAAAAAAATCCTAGTTAATAACAGCATGCTCACTTAGATGGCTTATTGTCAAAATGGCCTAAATTAAAAATGCAGGAGGTGACAAAAATCTGGGGAAGAAAAGAAACTCATGAGTGACATGGGCTCAGCTCTGCTCCATCTAGCTTTACAGCAGATCCAGCAATGAGAACTTCCTAAACACACACAAAGTCAGCAATTGCTTTCCAAATTAGCTGACGTATCATGGTTAACTACCTAGGAAGCTGAACCAAAAATAAATCAGAGCTGTTGCATGAATTATGATCCTGTTTACTCAGGTTCAGGGAAAAATAATTACCCCTGAATGGACAAGAGCCAAAGAGTATTACTGCGCAAGCTCATTCCTTAAATTACAACATCTCATTGCTAGTAGACTTTACAGAGGTTTGACCATAACATTATTACGTAAGGTGGGTTTTAACCTTAAAAAAATCCCAATAATTAAAGTAGCTATTAGTACTTCTCTGAAGATGATTGGGACTATTCTGCATTTGACATACTGAGAACAATCAATAATAAGAGGAACAGTATTTTCTCCTAGCTTTATAAATGTAAAATGACAGAGAAGAGGATTTTAGTGTTAGTAAGCACTTTGAGTGCCACTTGTATTTCTGCACAGAGAATTTGATCTTTCTTTTTATATTAACTCCTTGCTCAGTACTCAGATGAATCAATACCATTTCTTGTGCTTTTATCTAAACTATCTCAGTTACCCTTTTTATTAGAACTACGCTGAGAAAAATAAAATTGATAGACACAGGTATTTCATACAAGGAAAACTTTGTGTCTGTGTTCAACACAGGGCACTGTCAACTAGAAATTAGCCAGTCTTACAAGTGAAATAGAAACTGTTCCAACATAAAATATCTTTATAGAACAAATCATAAGAAATTATATTAAGGAAAACAAAGAAGTACATTTGTCCTTTTTCCACTGATGAAGAAATGGAGGTCCTCAGAGGTCCTGAGCAAAGAAGTTACTTGGCCAGTGTAAAAAGTCAAAAAAGACTGAAAAAAACCCTCAAAAACGAACCCAACAAAAAACAAACCAAAACAAATTCACACATAAGTTTCTCCTTTGATACAGAAGCTGCAACAGAAACAATCCAGTGTACAAGTACATAAAAATTTCTTATAAAATCCTTACTCCTTATGTAATGGTCTACAAAATCTTGAATAAAAATAACAGATTTTTCTAAATAAACATGTTAAAATTAAAGAAAAATACAGAAATCTATCATTATTTTAAATACGCAAAAGGATTATAATTTCTACATTTCTCTTCCAATAAATTCTACCATTTTACCAAAAATGTAATCTTGATTTGGTTTTTATTAGATGTATAGTCTATTTTTGACTGCATAACCTACTATTTAGATGATCCCATTGAAAAGGCAAAGCTAGAAATAATTCTTCTATGTACATTCTAAAACACTACCATGACCTGAACCATAAAATATACACTACATATCCAACACTTGACAAGAGAATATATTACATTTTAATGCCAAAAGTAAAAAATCCTTTTCCTTTTTGGTCAATCTGGTCAGTATTTTCATAGAATCATTGAGGTTGGAAGGGACCTCTTGAGACCATCTAGTCCAACTCCCTACTCAAGCAGGGTCATCTACAGCAGGCTGCCGAAGACCATGTCCAGTTGATTCTGAGTATCTCTACAGACGGATACTCCACAAACTGTCTGGGTCACTTACACCAGTCGTTGCCTATCTTCACAGTAAAAAAGTTGGGGGTTTGTGCTCACATGGAATTTCCTATTTTTTTTCAGTTGTTCTTATAGCCTCATGCCCTGTCAGTGAGCACTACTGGAAAAAGCCTACTCCCTTTTTTTGTTTCTTCTCAGTAGCTGCTTACAGAGATGGAGAAGATTCCCCCTAAGCCTTCTCTTCTCCAGGCTGATCATCCCCAGCTCCCTCAGCTTCTCCTCAGATGAGAGATTCTCCAGCCCTTTCATTATCTTGTTGATCCTTCACTGGACTTGTTCCAGTGTGTCCATGTCTCTGTTGCAGTGAGAAGCCCAGAGCTGGACACAGCACTCCTGGTGTGGCCTCACCAGTGCTACAGGCAGGGGAAGGATCACCTCCCTCAGCCTGCTGGCAAGTCTCTTACTAGTACAGCCAAGGACACCACTAGCTTTTACTGCCAGAATAGCACTTTGATGTCCAACAGAATCATACAATCATTTAGGTTTGAAAAGACCTTTCAGATCATCAAGTCCAACCAATAACCTTGCACTGTGAAGTCCACCACTCAACCATGGTCAGCCTGTTGTCCACCAAGATCCACATGTTCTTTCCTGCAGAGCTGCTTTCCAGAAAGTTGTTCTCCAGTGTGTATTGGGGTCATTTTCCTGCACTGGCAGGACTTCGCATTTCCCCTTGCCAAGCTTCATGAGATTTCTTTCAGCCCATTTATCCAGCCTATCCAGGTCCCTCTGAAGGGGAACATTTGACTCAGTTATGTACCACTGTGAATTTGCTGAATTTCTGAATTTGCACTGTCGCGTTGTACAGACTATGCATTAAGATATTAAGCAGTATGTGTCCCAGTATCCACCCCTAGGGCACAAAACTCTCTACTGACGTTTGGCTGGGCTTTCTGCCACTGATAAAAACCTTCTGGGTCCAGTTGTTCAGTCAGTTTTCAATCCACCTCACTGTCTACTTGTCTAGCATGTACTCTGTTAGCTTATTTTACAAGCTGTATTGCTCTGCAAATGCAAATGTAAACATCTTCTCCATCACTACTCACCTACAAGTAAAATCAGGTGTTGCACTTTATCTCAGTGAAAGAAGATCCCACCCACAGGTAAACTAAGAGAGAAGTACTCCTGAACTTATAATAAACAGGCAAAGAAACACATGCTATTTTAATAGCCAAACAGAGGTAGCTAGTCTGACTGCAGTGACAAAAATGGAAACAACTCAAATTATGGCTATAGTTTGGCTCACAGCCCTCATCTTCTGAGCATTAGATGCACATAAACTGTGAACAGCTGCGGAAAGTCTTGAGGAACATTTATATGAAATAAACTACAGGAAAGCAAAGTGAATTCTAATGTCAGGTACAGTATTTACTAATGTCTTGCTTGGATGATCTCTTCCAGGTAAAAAACCATCATACACTTTGAGAACTCCTCAGCAGCATAAACTTGCATGCTAAGGCTCTGACCCTGCCACAGTCTACCCATTCATTCTGCATGGGTAGACAGTTTGCTGTCCTGCTGCTGCTGTTGAAGCTGATATCTAATGCCGGAGAGGAATTGCTTTCACTTTAATGTGCATAAACAGAGGAGAGATGTCCAAGCAGCCACTTAAGTAAATGAAAGCAAAAACATTTGCTTCATAATCTGTATATTATGTACATTCTCATATCTGTTTACATCCTATGTGTATACTTGCCTTCTAGGAAAAGACAAGTCAATGCATCAATTTTCCATATACACAGCAGCAAGCAATACTTCAGCATTAACTATGGCACCTTACTAATCTTCTATCAGTTGTGAGTGTTATTTATTGTACCATATGAAGACCTGCATGACAACTGTCAACAACAAAAAACCCCACACAAAACTGAAAGACAAACTATTTCATTTAATTAAAAAGTCACATACTTTTAAAGACTGCATTAAAACACATCATATGAATGAGAGAGAAGCTTTTCCAGCATAAAAATCAATGATTAAAAAATCAGAAGAGAACTGACTTTGACCTGATTATAGAGGTTAAAAGCCTCTCTAAAGGCTTTTCACAGTCTCACACTTAAAAGCATATTTCTTTTTATTTGCTTAGCCTAACTTTAAAACCTTTGCATGAACACCATTTGTTGACTTAATAGTGAAGTCCTGCATGTGAGCCAAGATATTGAGATATTGTACTTCTAAAAATCCAGACAAACAAGCACTGCTACAGTAATTCTCACCAAAGCCAAATGACTTTGCTTACTATGATGCACGTGGATAGGGAGAAATTTTATTTTGGGTTTTTTGCAGGATGAGGGCCATGGCATGCAGCTTTTGTTCACAGTGCTTTATATTGCTACTAGCAGGGCTAAGATTTAAGAATGTCACTTCACTAGCACCAGTATTTTGGTCTAAACATTAAGTTTTAGTTAAATCGATGCAAATTAGTCGAGGTGCAGATATCAAGAAGGCCATGGCTAGCCCTGAAAATCCTTATTTTAAAGCTGCTGGAACATATTTTTCTTCTGATGAAATTCTCCAATTAAATAAAAGGTATACTATAAATTTCTTCTTCAGAAGTTTCCCAGATTTTACATAAATAATGAAATTCCATAAACTTTTCTGTTTTCCAATGAAGAGCTGCATTTTTTTTGTCATAAGACCAAAAATACAAACACTTTTTTGAATTTTACAGTTTTAGTTTTAGTTATGAATGCCTTAACTCTAAGCCACAGCTGTATAAGGAGTCTTACTCCTTATGTATTTAGGAAACTTGTTTTTACGACTCATACAACTCCTTATAATTCCCAAGAGAAAATGTTCAAATTACTAGAAGGCAGTTATATTAGAAATTTAGCCCAAAATAAATACACTTCAGAACCTAACAACCTGTACTTGATGCACTGTAGGTAGTTTAATGCATGATTTCCTTCATCTCATGAAATGTTTAATGCTAATTTCCTTTTTTGCACATATAATAGAGTATTTCAGTTGCAAGGGGCCTATAACAATTACCTAGTGCAACTGCCTGATCAGTTCAGGGCTGACCAGAAGTTAAAGCATGTTGTTAAGGGCATTGTCCAAATGCCTCTTAAACACTGACGGCCCTGGGACATCAACTACCTCTCTAGCACGCCTATTCCAGGGTTTGACCAGGCTCTTGGTAAAGAAATATTTTGCAGTGTCAAGTGTGATCTAATCTGGCTTTCAAAAAACCTAAACCACACACACAAACAAACAAACAAACAAATAAATACAGCTTCATAGACTCATAAAATCATAGAATAACTGTGGCTGCAAGAGAGCTCAGGAGGAAAACTCTAGTGTGTCCTCCTGCTCAAAGCAAGGTCAGCTATGAGATCACAGCAGAGCTGCTCAGGGCTTTAGTCAGTCTCATCTCAAACTTGCCCATCTGCTGCAAGACGTCACTGGGCAATATGCTCCAGCACTTAAATGTTCTAAAGATCATCCGATACAAATGAAAGGATCAGGAAGAGTTTGGTGCTTTCATATGTAAGTAAAACTAGGAAGGGCCCATAAATTTCGTACAAAGGAGAACGTGAAAATTTGGAAGAGCAGCAACAGGCAAAAGGAAACTACATCAACAATATGCTGTAGAAACAGCAGATAACACAGGCAATATAGAAACAAGGAGCAGTGTGCAAGCCTCAGGCATTTTGAGACAGATGGCATTTACATTTATTTCCATGAAAATATGGTCCTTCCAGATTGGGAGCAACAGACACCAAGCTCTTCTTTCTATTCAAAGAACCAGTAAAAAATCTGCTTTGCTCTGCCTGTGCTAACCAATGCACCACTGAGAAACAGCAATTCATCCACAGCTCACACATCTGATCCTTCATATTCCTCACTGACGACCATGTGGGTCCTGAGGAAGTACTCCATGAAAATAAAACAACTGCTTTGGGCTGGAAAACCTCTTCAGAAGTGACAATATAGGGGGAAAAAAATAAATCCACTTCAAAACGTTTTCTTTTTCATCCTGACTCTGAGATATTGAGGGCCACGCAGCTTCTGATTTCACTTACAAGTGGAAACAGCTTACATGCTCCTCACATCAATTTACTTTTCTCAGAGTGAGGTAATGTCAACTGTATTTGAAACAGTAACTAACAAATACAAAACCTGGATACTTTCTGTAAAATGGCAAAGCTTAGGTTAGCTCTTAAACCTGCTGTCTGGCACTAAACCAGTACAACTAAGCTGAGCTTTAAAACCGAAACAAAGATGGGCACAAAATTACCAAATGAAATATAAACCTTTAGAATCAGTTTTAAGTAATGTTGAGTCTGATGTCTTTGTAAGAGTAGTAATGGAGAATTACTGAGGTGCATGATTCACAGAGAAAAAAAAAAAAGAGTACAGCTAGAGAACATACTGGGAATTCTTGTATAAGATAAACCATTGCAGTTGACGTAGTTTTGGGCCTTAATGACCTTAGTGCAAAATGAGTGTAAGACAAACAGGCTGGAAGAGCAGGATGTAAGGATAAGGAGTATCTGGGAATGGCAAGTGTCCAGGATGGGCTGCAGTTAAACCAACTGATAAGTAGAAGGACAGGACAGTAGTCATGTCTGCGGTATTAACGAACCAATTAAGTTTGTATAAACATCTACTGTGCACACTCCAAGGGCTGCCAGAAGTGTTGAACATTGTTGGAAGAAGTAAATGACCCTCAGAGACCACCACCACATTTCTGTACACATGCAGGACACTTTCTAGAAAATGATGTAATCCATACGTAGCCTCACGAATATGTATGTGTGCCCAGTGGCTATGTAAGGGCAGCTTTTTTAGCAATACGGGGACACACGTTAGGAGGAGCTATCCCCCGTGTCTCCCAGCACGGTAATAAAGAATACATGCTTGTCAACTTGGAAAACTTTGTTGGCAAGCTTGTTCCTGGAGTTTTCTCTGAATCAAAACCAATTCCCCTCTTTAAGCTTAAGCAGCACTGCCTTAGAGAGCTCCTTTATGCTAAACTAGTATTTTCTTAAACACAGCACAAAAAAATGCCCTATAAAGAGCATTAAAACTTCTTCCAAACGTGGTCCACTCTTGCTTTTAATGGGGACTCCATGACTGCAGGAAATAATATGGCCTTTCAGGGCTTTGACTCCTCTTTCAATAATTATGATTCAACAGTTTTAAAAAAGAGACTCAGCAGTATAGTCTATCTTTTCAAGGAGAAACAAATGACTATTTTTGTAATCATCTTCTCATAGTTTCCTTAAGACAAGCCCTAATTCATACTTACCAAATGCACTATCGGCCTCTTCCATGTTGTTAGGCCTAAGATTCCCGATAAGATTACCTACAATACACACACACAAAAAAAAAAAAAAAAAAAAAAAAAAAGAAAAGAGAGAAAAGTAGCATCACCAAGAAGTGAAAATCTGTTCACAAAATGCTGTTTATGTGGAATTTATCACTGCTCTGGTGAGGTGCACTTTGGAACACTACAACACTGGGAAGATGTGAAGATGCGCTTTAAAGCAGAGAGAGCCTGTGCTGGTGAGGTTCTTCACCCTTAAAAGTATCCTGTGGAGTAACACAAATCTTAATTTATTGTGGGGTTTTTTTTGGTGGGCTTTTTTTTTTTTCCCCTCCCAGAATATGTCCATGGGGACAAGAAGTCATGCAGATAACCATGACCTCAATAATCGCCTAAAGAATTACTTTCAGCCAATTGAGTATTTGTTTTCTGCAACCTGGCTAAGCAAATCTAAAAACTGGCTATTTCTTCTCCCTTTGTCACTACTGTGTGACTTTAGAGTCTGTTCCTGTCTCTTACCTTGTGCTGACTCTGGCCCCCTCCTGATCATTTTGGTGAACCAACTTCCAGAAACCCTACCAAAATTGACAGACAAGCACTAAAACCATATTCTGAACAGACTTGCTATTTTGTCAGATGAATGCCAGTATTAGCACAAGGAAGCAGAAGTAAAAGCATTCCCTTCTGCAGGAGTAGTTGTTAGATCAAACTTGTTGAATCACAGAATTGAACCCTATGACTCTTTACCTAAGAGGGCAAAACAATTATGGAAGGAGAAATAACTGGTGTAGAACTGAAGCAAACAGTGTACCCAAACACTCCCCCACAGTAAGGATGGCGACCCTTATAAAGAAAGGCAAATCAGCTTTACAGCAGGTCTCACAAATAAGCAGGTACACTTTAAATCTGTGGGACTTTGTGACTAAGACAATCCATGCCAAATTCCCACCTAAAAAGAAACAAGAAGACTAGATAAAACAGTTAATTGCCCATTAGAATTTTTAATAAGTTCCTTCTGTAACTTCACTCACTTGCCATGATCAATCTGAGCTAATGTAATGTGCATATATGACTTGGCCAAAACTCCTACTGATATCATCAGTAGTGTTGCAAAACCACATACATAACTCTACAGTTTCATAACAAATTAATTTTTAATTTTTTCAGTGCAAAATAGTCACATGATTTTATATCAAAGCACATCAATACTGACGTGAATTGCTGTTTTGTCTTAAGGACAACATGATGCATTTCATTATGTTTGTTAAAGCTTTAAGATGTGAAAAGAAAGTATTTTCTGAGGCTAAGGTTTTCCTGTTCTGCACCTAACCAGCACATCATAATCAGCCTGTTGCATCTGAGGAAAAATATCCAAACCAAACAAAACTGACACATCCTCAATTCCAGCTTGTAACTGCCTCTACCTTTTCAGGTTGCTTCTGCGCTAAAAGTTTCACTCACATTGTTACACTCAAAAGGCATTTTTGGTAACTTTTCCAAATGAGCATATTATTGTCAGAGCTAGTATTAAAAATGTAAACACTTCCTTCCTTTTAATGAAATCAGATACTTCTATTTTACACATGACAATTTAAAACATTTTAAAAGCACAAGCATGCTTCTTTGTGCAGGGTTCAAAGAAAATCCATAGTTTACATACATTTAAGCTTGTTTTAATCTAAGGTAAGAAGAAGAAGAAGATGAAAACCCATAAGAGACACACCAAACATACACATTTGGATGATCTGTGCTCACCTGTCCTTCCTGTCCCTGTCACCCCTCCCCCGGGTGCAGGCTGTCTATACTTTCAGGTATGAGAATCACATTATACACATAAATAGCAACTACCTGATCCCTAACTACAGATCACTGAGCACTTTTTCACTGGTTGTGAACAACACTAGAAACACAGTTTAAACGTCCCGACTGAGGGACAGGCTGATGCTGTTGGCACAAGCAGCACGAGCAGAGCATGAAAGCTACAGAACGACTTGCTCATTGCTTAAGGGCCCTCAAACTGAGAATAATCTATCCAATTATCTCCTACTCCTAGTAACTTCTGCTTACTCCTGCTGGCTTCTGCAATTCAAACTACTATATATTCTGTATTTACAAATGTGCAGTTTAAAGCAGGGACCAACAGGAGATGGAATAACTTTTCTCACAGCTCTTTACAAAACTGTTATAAGCCCACCCCTGTTGGTGAGTTTGTTTAGGGGTTTGGGGTTTGGTTTTTTTCTTTCTTTTTGTTTTCTTTTTCCAGGAACATCACTCTTTTAGCTCCCTCTCACTAGAGTAACGCATATAACGCACAAAAGCGATACACAACCTCTATATACACCACAACTTGAGAAAATCCTGTTTCTGATTCCGTGTAATAATTAAGTTGTCTGTAGTTGTCCTGTTGGGATCATGCTCTCACGCTGGTAAAACTGTTAGCACAAGCGTAACTCTCGCGGTTTCCAAGTGGCAGAAAGCCGGCGCTCTGCTTCACAGGAGCTCCCGGGAGCACGCGTTCGCCTGTGACAGGCGACAGCTCCGCCTCGGAGGTCCCGCGCACTCCGACCTCAACGCCGGTATGGCCCGTGCGGGTGTCCCAGCCCCGGGCAGCCACCGGCATCGACTCGGACTCCGCGACGGCGACTTACCGAAGATCCAACCCAGAAGGGACAGGCATTCTTCACCTGCTGGGCGCTGCTCAGCGACAGCGCTCCGAAGTTCAGCGCCACCAGAATGCAGCCCAGGACGACCTGCAGCAGCCCCAGCCACAGCAGCGGTCGCGGCGGCAGCAAGCTGACGCCAGGGGCCGACGAGACGGAGCGGGCGGTAGGGCGCGGGTTGCGGTGTGGCGACAGGTTGTGGCGGCAGCCGCGGGAGCGGGAAGGCGGCAGCGACAGGTCGGCGGCAGCTGCGGACAGCGAGCCCGCTGCCGTGCCGGTGGTGTCGGCTGCGGCCGTCTGGGGTAGCGAAGCGAGCCCAGAGGCGGGGCAGGAGGAGCCCGGCACCACCACCGGCAGCGACATGGAGGGCGGCGGTGGCTCCCTGCGGGCAGCCGCTGCGGACGCTGAGCCGGGTCGGGCCGGGCCGGGCGGAGCTCCGCCGCTGCCGCTCCTGCGGCAACTCACCCGGGCGCAGACTTCCTGCGGCGCTGCTTTCGCCTTGCCTGCCCACTCCAACAGAGTGGACGACTCCGCGCCTGCCCCTGCCGTAGGCTTCCCCCCCCCCCCCCCCCCCCGCAAACCGCCCCACACCCCCCCGGGGGGCCCCCCCCCCCTCCCGGCCCCCGCCCCCCCGGGGGGC
>WYDI02002952.1:0-10396 GCA_009867235.2 Psittacus erithacus | reverse complement strand
GTAATTCCAGGCTCATTATATTTTTATTTTTTTAAAAAAAAATAAAGAAAAAAAAACCCCCCACGAAAAAAAAAAAAAAAAAAAAAAAAAAAAAAAAAAAAAAAAAAAAGATCACCTGCCACCCTGGACCAGCATCTTGTAATCAAGCCCTTACATGTCAACCTTTATGCCAGAATTCATGGACTAGGGTTTACAGCAATAGATTTTAACATCCAAGACTACATAACAGGGCTGCCCAAGTGCTACTACCCCTGCGTATGAATTCCCCATTTTAACCAGTTCATTAACCAGTAAACTTGTAACTTTAACCATATATGTGAAACTGAAGACTGTTGCACATGTGCTAACTGAAATTACACTTTCTGTGATTTTTCCTTTTATTCTGTTAGATGAAAATACGATTGTGGATACTGTAAATGTGCTGAAAGCTCACTGATATTGAGCAACACCATGTCTGTCTCTTTCAGGGATTCAGAGTAGATGCCCCAATCTTAGCTTGCCAAATCCACAAAACGCAGCCAAAGATAAAAGGTGCTCCATCAAAGGACATATTTCAGCTGTGTCCAACTAGCAGGTTGCTTGTAACAAGTAAAAAGCAGGGTATTTACACTTGATCTAGGGAAAAAGATCTTGCAAATCTTCAGATTTGTTTCAATTTTCTTCTACAGACTCTTCTTCCTAACTTTCAAAATACAAGCTGAAGAAAGCACATTGTGAAAAACAATAATAATTCAGCAACAGGCTGTTATTTCGTGTCTCAAAAATGCAAACCTACAATGTAGTAACCCACAAGCTCAAAGTTACTTGTGTTTGGGATCTGCTAATTGCTTTCTCTGTAGCTTTTTACTGCCCTGTCTTAATCTGGAAAACAGAAGAAACATCTAGATAATTTTTCTTAACACGCCCTATCTCACTTCAAGTATCTGAAACTCCAAAGAATCATAGAATCATAGAATGGTTTGGGTTGGAAGGAATCTTTAAAAGTCACCTAGTCCAATCCACCTACAATGAACAGGGACATCTTCAACTCGATCTGCTTGCTCAAAACCCCATCAAACCTGGCCTAAAACACTTCCAGAGATGGGACAGCCAGAACATCTCTGGGTAACCTGTGCCAGTGCCTCACCACCCTCAGTGTGAAAAATTCGTTTCTTATATGTCTAAACTCATTTAGTTTAAAATCACTACTCCTCATCCTATTGCTACCAGCCTTACTGAAAAGTCTGCCTCCATCTTTCTTACAAGTCCCCTTTTAACTACTGAAAGGTTGCAACAAGGTCTCCCCAGAGTCTTCTCATCTCCAGGTGAGATAACCCCAAGAAAGATATAACCCAGACTTTCTCAGTCTTTCCTCATTGGAGAAGTGTTCAATCATTGATAGCTTTGTGCACCTTCTCTGGACCTTTCCAAAAGGTCCATGTTTTTCCTGTGCTGAGGACTCCAGAGCTGGACACAGTACTTCAGGTGAGGTCTCACCAGGGCAGAGTAGAAGGAGAGAATCACATCCCTTGACCTGTTCTTCATGCTTTTTTTCAGTAAGACCAGGATATGGTTGGCTTTCTGGCCTGCAAATGCACATTGCCAGCTCAGCTTTTCAACCACCACTGCCCTCAAGTCCTTCTCCACAGGGCTGCTTTCAGTCCCTTCATCCCCCACCAGTATTGATGCGGCAGTCGCTCAGACCCAGGTGCAGGACCTTCCATTTGGCCTTGTTGAACTTGAGATTCACAGGGTCTCACTTCTTCAGTTTGTCCAGGTCCCTCTGAATGGCATCCCTTCTCTCAGGCATGTCAGCTTCACCATTCAGCTTGGTGTTGTCTGCAAAATCACTGAAGGCACACTCAGTCCCACTGTCTGTGTCATTGATGAAGGTATTAAACAGTACTGGTCCCAGTATGGACCTCTGAAGGTCACCACTTGTCACTGGTCTTCATCCAGACACTGAGCCATTGCCCACTAACTCTCCAGATGCTACCATCCAATCAATTTCTTATTCACCAAAAAGTCCATCCATCAAATCCTTATCTCTTCAATTTAGAGAGATGGACTTGGGCTTGTTTCTGAATTGGGCAGGTGATACAGAGGCAGTGGGCACACATAAGGCAATAGTACTCATTGTCATCTTTGTCATAATCAGCAAAGTGTGCCAGGCCTCTGCACCAATTGATGGGGCTCAATGAGAGATAAGCTACCAATAGGGGATGAAGACTGAGACAAGGATTGATTTCAGATATTTGAACCATACAATTCCCTGAGACATGCTAGGTCCTGAAGGTGCTGAGGGAGATGGCTGATGTCCTTACAAAGCCATTCTTCATTTCTGAGAGGCTGTGGATACTGGGGGAGGACCCCAATAACTGAAGGAAAGCAAATGTCCCACCCATCTTCATAAAAAGGCAAAAAACTAACTTAAGGAGCTACACATCTGTTAGCATCACCTGGCTTTCTGAGACTATCACAGGGTCAGGCACATTCTTTGTCTGGGCACGTGGAGTATGCAGTGATTGGAAACAGTCAGCGTGGGTTTATTCAGGGTAAATCATGCCTGACCAATGTAATAATTTTCTGTGGTAAAATGACTGGATCTATAGAGGAACATTTATCTTCACTTTAGCAAGGCTTCTGACACCGTTTCCCACAGTATTCTTATATTCAGTCTGAATGGGAAGACGACTAAATGGGCAGAAAGCTGGTAGAAAAAATGGTCTCGCTCAGAGGGTACCTGGAGACCTGTACCAAGAGCAGTTGTGCAGTGGTCTATTATCAACCTGTCTCATCTGACATCTCACAAGAGTGGATGGAAGGTACTCACATCAAGTGATGTAACAACAAATTAGTATCAACCACTTGATATGATGGAAGGCAGGACTGCCATTCAGAGGTACATGGAGAGGTGGGAAGAATGGACCAACAGGCACCTGAATAAATTCAGCAAGGACAAATAGGGAGTCCTACACTGGAAAGGTAGGTCCCTGCAGTGACACAGGCTGGGGCTGCTGCACCTGGGGAGTGGTTCTGAGGGATGGCTCTGGATGCTGGTGGACAGTGAGCTGAGCCAGGGCCAGTCCTGTGCCTGGGTGGCAGCGAGGACCACTGGTGTCTAGGGCAGCGCGAGCAAAACACGGCCCAAAAGCCAAGTGAGGGGTTGTGACTTCTCCTGAGCACTTGTTTAGCACTTGCTAGACAACACCTAGATACTGCATCTAGTTTGTCCCTCAGTCTCCCTGCCACCACCCAAGTGTGGGAAAGATGCTGATAAACTAGGGTGAGTTCTGTAGAGAGGAATCATGATAGTTGTGGACTGGAGCACAGGATCTGCAACAGAGAGGCTTCTTTGGAGGAAAGACAGCTTTACCAAGACCTACCTACATGTTCATTCCCCAGCATACACAGAGCATGAACTGAGGAGATATAATCAGGGCTCACACAGTAGTTTGTGGTAGAAACATGAGAGGCAACAGGCATAAGTTAAAACCAGAGACCTGAACAGGGTATACGGAGAAATTCTTTCCCTATCAGGATCAGTTCCAGCTATGGAACCAGGGCCCAGAAAGTCTGTGTCTGCTTCATCCTTGGAGGTTTTGAAGCCCTGACCAGGTAAAGCCCTGAGCAACCTGGCCTGAGCCCAGAGGTGGTTCTGCTCCGGGCAGGAGGTTGAACTGACAACCTCTTGCAGTTCCTACCAGTCTCAGGATCTCATGACTGAACTGAACGTGCATCATTTGGCACAGAGACTACTTTTATAACCCATATTGTTTCTAGCTTTGAGCAACTTCCAGGTAAAAAACCCATGAAGTTAAACAGTGTCTGTTCACCATTTTGTTTACTCACTCATATATACCCTGGAAAAAATGTCACACATTGAAGTGGGAGTACAACTATGTAACAGATCACAACACGGGACCAAGTGTCAATACAAGCTAAAGTATCACCTGATTGACAATGGAAACTGATTGTGTGAAAAAGCCTTTATTTCCACTACTTTGTAACTGTTAAAGATTTGGTTTTTCTTCCTTTTGGCTTCTCTATACTTTTGCTTTCACCTCAAGGTGCTTATTGACTGAAATCTCAACATGGTGGTGTTCAAGGCCAGGCGGGACAGAGCCTTGGGTGACATGGTTTAGTGTGAGGTGTTCCTGCCCATGGCAGGGGTTTTGGAACTAGATGATGTTAAAGTCCTTTCCGACCCTAACTATTCTATGATTCTATGATTTTTGGCACCTGGAAATATGATTGTGCTGTCCATATCTCTCTGGAAATGTTCTCATGACATAGGAGAGCACTGGAGGAACATCCTACATGTTCCCCAAAATGAAAATCTAATTTTTCATTCAAACATGTCTACTTTTTTGGACTTCAAGCCATATAAACAAGTAAGCTCTTAATCAATGTGTATGCTAAATAGTTTGGAAGAGAAAAATGTTGTTCTTCAGTGTCCAAACCTATTTCCAGTTACGAACATTTAGGAGCAATTAGGAGAAAGACAGCAAACTATCTGTTACCTACACACCATGAACTGTGTATAGACCACACAAGTATTTGACAGTGTTTGCAGACGAAAATCAGACTCCATGGCACCAGATTGTGTCTGCTATGGCATTTTCTAAATCTTATAATAAGTGGTTAAATATCAGTAGCACTTCTTATAACTAGGAACTGACATTTGATAGGTCCAAGGTCGCATCATATGCTGTCTTGGTTTTGGCTGGGATAGAGTTCAATTTTCTTCCTAGTAGCTGGTACAGTCTGTGTTTTGGCTTTAGTCTGAGAACAATGCTGATAACACACTGATGTTTTAGTTGTTCCTCAGTACAGCTTACTCTATATCAAGGTCTTTTTAGTTCTTCATGTTCTGCCAGTAACCTAACAAAAAACTAAGAAACTGATTTGTCTGGATGAGGAAAATAATACTGCTGCTCATACAATTGCTCCAAGTGAACCAGTGGGATGTCTAGTTGGTGAAGACAGCACCCTTTTTTGATTCCTACCTTTAGACTAGGATGGAGTAATTTAAGATTTCTACTGACCTGTTCTCCTTTGACAATTTATATCTGGACAAATTTCTGTTGGTTTATGGCATAACTTGTCTCTTTACTATTATTCTTTACTCTGACTTATCCTCATTTAGGTTTTCAAAAGATTGATTTTCTCTAACGGAGGGAAGCAGATTTCTTATGCAGTCATTGTTAGTAATTCTATGCATTCACAGTCACTAGACTCACTTGTCAGCTGGTGTTATTTGTGTCATCAACCCTAAGACACGTAAGTGTGCCTAGTATGAAACTCTGAATCAGCTTTTGTACTTTCAATAGTGGGAGTCCATGGCAGTGGTATTCATTTATCCTTAAACATATGGAAACACACATGTTCAAATTCAGTGAAGAATTAATCTTCATGGTATCTAAAAATTATGAATTTTATTAAATAAAAAAAAGCTATTGTGGAAAGAAATCTTAGAGCTGCAAGACACTTAAATGTTTTGGGGTTTTTTCTTTTCCTCTAAGCACTCCATCTGAGCAGGACTTTGTCCACTTTATTCATATGCAGATAATATTGACCTTTACAAAATCATAGTGTACCCAATTTGATGATCCCATTTGTTTTCCAAAAATAACCGCAGCCACACAACATTACAAAATACTTTTTAATTATTGCCATTTTATATTTTTAAGTGTCTGAATAGGCAAGGAGGAAAAGAACAGTAAGCTTTTTTTTTTTAACAACCCTTCATGGACCTAGCTATCTATATGCATGTCACATTAGAACACAGTTCGCTGAAACATATAAATTCTTTTTATATGACTGGTAGCCTTAAAGAGCAGTCCCTGTAATAGTTACCAAAGGCTGAGATGCTATTCTGTATACACATACTGTAGCATCAGAAAGAAAGTTAATAGCCACATGTGAAGGTCTTATGTTAGATTTTAAATAGTTCTGCATGCCTAACCTTCAAGAATCAGCTCTGAGGGTATCCAAATCTGTTTGAAATACTTAAATATTTTACAAAAACTTCAATAGGGAGAATATATTAACAACTTTTCAAATTATTACTGTTATTTCTCTTTTCAGTACTGTGGCTTTGCTGGGTCTCTGCTGAGGATTGCATTTGCAAAGTAGTGACAATGAACATAAAGGTATTACATTATTAGACCAAGAAAGCTGAATCCTGCTTCAGAAACAAAACAAAACAAAACAGGACAAGACAAAACATGAATATAGAGTGCTACGAATTTTGCAGTAACACATTCAGGACAAGGGACTCAGGGTTTCTGAACTGTGGAAACTCAGATCCAGCAAGCGTCAAAACCAGGAGTATAACTTTTTCTTTAAACACTAAAACACCCTTTTGAATACCTTAGCAGCTGTTTTTCATGCATATCAGCCACATTTAACTGCTGCTGTTGTGTGGTGGCAATACAGGCTTCTAGTTTCTGAGAGTTTTCTGTAGAAGATTCTGTCAGGACCTTGACCTTTGCTGCCTGTCTTAAGCATCCTTTGAAGCCATCATCAAAAAACACCTTGTATGTGTTACTTTTTTGATCTTTTGACACAGAAAACTCTTCTTGAATTCACACCTCTGCAGAAAAACTCAACCCTTGAAACCCTACATTAGTACTCTTTCTCTCTTCCCATCCCTCTTTCTGGGGGTGGGTAGGAAAGGAAGAAAAGCAGCTCAGCAGTTGGTTACAGCTAAGTAATGTAATGCTTTCAAAATTAAACCCTTAATTGTTAGCCACCCAAACTAGGCCCTTTCAAATCAGCATAATCTATGACAAACTTGGCAAAGTCTCTGTCAACAAGGAAGCAAACCAAGCATGTTTACTTTATAGACTCTGAGTGTAAGACTTAAAACTCCTTTGCAGCCATAGAGGATTTGAGGACAGCTGTTGACATTGATGAGAAGAATTATAGGACTTTCTCATATTAATGCTCAGACAGAGAAAGAACCAGTTTGCTTATGGCATCAGAACAATTTTTCCCCTGTGTGAGGAAATCTGAGATGTCCTGCTGACAGGAGGTTGACTGAATGTCAAACTTGATGGATGGAATTAACTGTATAGTTAATACCTAGTCAGGTATAACTAGTCAGCGTCCTAATTTCATCTTGCTCTTCAGAAGTGCAAAGGCAGGATTCTGACCCAGTGAGTTTACAATGGAATTTAGAGAGTGGCAGCGACTATCATAAATGACTGGTAGCTGGAGTTCACAAGAAAAAAGGTAACACTGAAAAGGTGTAATTCACATGCTTTTGGTGTAGCATTTGAGGCTAACAATGCATGTAAAGTCAAAGCTATTTGTGACACAGCTCTGAGATGGTTTTATTTTATCTTGTCACCTGGGTGTTGGCTCTTTGAAACTTGTGTAACAGGACAATTTGTGAAATCTTTTCACAGGGACTTAAAAAGGAGTATTGCTCTGCAAGAAGAAACAAAGTTGCATTTTATGTAGCGCATAAGTATTTGCAAGCCACTTAGAGACGGGGCATCAGCTATCTGGCTTCTTTTTCCTAGTTTTTGTGAATATCCCGAAGTCAGCTCAACTTCTGCGCTCCAGTTTTTCTGTCTATACAGGGCTTGGAAGCTCCAGGCTTTGGTCTGACTGTCTGATGTCCTTCATGAATTCTGTGGCTCAGCAGTGACAGAGGAGTCCCAGCTCCCCAGCTGCCTGACGCGGATTGATACAGGAATCCTGGTGCTCCTAGGCAAAGAAGAACAGCTCTGGGGAATGCCACATGAAGAGGCAAAAGTCAGGATAAAAATGCGTGCATTGTTCACTTAAGCAAAAAGGGAGCTGATAAGTATTGTGGTCCAAGCCACACTCACCTAGCTCTAAAAAAGTAAAAAAACTCCAGACATACTAGTAAGCATTTGGAGGACTCATATCCCACATAGCTGGATGATGCATATGCAGGCTCCTCTGTGGGAGAGGACCCCCACATTGTGCTAAGAATGAACAGAGAATACTTGGAGACCAGCGAGTGACTTGTTAAGGAGATAAAACAATAAGAGGCAGTTTAAGATTGTTAAGTTTGCTATTATTATTTTATTAGTAGTATCAGTAATATTAGTATTACTATTTTTTATAATATAATTGTTAGAATTTATTTACTAATTAGATACTTAATAAATACCTGATTTTCCTAAGCAGAATTGTGTTGTGATGTGTAATGCATGATGGGATGATTATACAGAACCATGACATTAAATTGGTCTAGTCAGCAGGATTCCTTTGGCAAATCACTGTAGCTCAACAGTATGAGTGTTTAGCATAGCTCATGACATGAAATAATACTAGTAAGCAATAAAACCAATATTACTGGGACCATTGCCATGAGGTAGAAGTACGGAATATGTGGTATATGGAAAGATTGGGGGCAAAAGTTTCTAAAGGAGGGATGTGATAAGCCACTCTGAGATTCCTGAATGTGCAAAAGAAAACTGAATTGGTCCTATAGCAGTTTTGATCAGGTATAAAAGATGGGAAGATAAGAATAAATCGAAGAAAGAAAAGAGCAAGTCAGGATTATGTTGGTTACTTGATAGACAGGTTAAAAGACAAGGTAAAATCTCTTTGTTAGGAGGTAAGAAATAGGTCTTACCCAAAACAATGTAACCTGTAAACCCAGAAATAGTCAACTGGAAGCAAAAACTAAATACTAAAACTTACAAAGTAAATGACAACCCCAAATCATTACCAGAGCTCAACAGTGATAGGTCACTCCAAAAACCACTTCTGATGAGCAAGTAGGTCATAGGGCCTCTGGTAATTTCTGTCCCTACAAGGGAAACTGAGTGTGGGGCCACTCCTGACAGCCTGGAGATCATCACAGCTGAGTGTCTCATTCCTTCCCCCAGGTATACAGTGAGTGTCGGCTCCATATATTTGCTTGATTCCCCTGACAGGGTTTGGGGATCTGGGGCCAGAGTGTCTCTGGGTGTTGAGGATCCTGACACAGCCTGCAGGACTCTGCATCACCATGGCCTTCACTTTATAGAAATGTCACAAAACTTAGTCACACCTGGCCAAGTTGGGATACCTTGTGACAAGTTCCATTGTGTATTTTTGGCCATTTGTTCTGGCTCTTCAGTGGAATGCTAAATATCTCTCATTACCATTGCTCCTTTTATGAATAACATATTACATGGTCTTGTTCTGAAGAGTGAGGTGAGGCTGTTAGCTCTGTCGGTGTTCATGTGAGCACACTGTGTGTTTGTCTGTGTTTTCTGCATAGCTGGCCATGTGTATAAATAAGCATGAACTTCTGGTGTACACATGCTCTGTGTGCATGTGTCTACTGGGAGCACACACTGGACCTGGGGGCATGGGGCTGCTGGATCCACTCTGATTTCCCTAACTGATGGTTTCTTATGATATCTGATGAGGTTCATAGTCCTTCTTCAGTTAGCTTCTGCATATCAAAATTAATCTTCAATGAATCATAACAAATTTAAGAATAGACCATATATAAAGATAAATATTTCTTCCTTAGAAGAGATAGCTACAATTTCTGTGAAAAAATGGAATGTTTCTACCTTAATCTGTTTTATCATCAAAAGAGTTCTTACTAAATTCCTATAGTTCATAAAAATTACTATTAATAGCACAAGCCCATGTCCATCTCTCATCCATCTTCAGAGTCCTACTGTTCTTTCCAAATCTTGTATCTCAGCTAATTTTGGTTTTAGCAGTATATCTTTTGCCAGTATACCAAGTTTAGTGAAGTTGCTATCACTGGGATGAGCTGATCAGGGCTGCCAGCTGCACATCTACTTTCCAGGCATAATATACATGATGCAGCAATTTGATATGGCCATATCTGTGTCAGCTGCCAAAATAACCAGAACAAATACACACACACACACATGCCAGGCATACTCCATTGCTTCCTGCCTCTGCCACATTTATAAAACAGGTTGCAAGAATTCATCATTAGATTCATCAGCTGTGCCTGGGTGAGCATAATCTCCTAATGAGGTAGCAAACCAGGCCAAAAGGGAGTAGAATTGCTCATCCATAATTTTGAGGGCATGAAGGGTCCACAGCACTATTTTTGAGGTGCAATGGCTTTGCAGAAGTGTCACCTGGGAGAAATTAATAGCAACATTATCCAAATGTCCAGATCCTGTCACAATGATGCTACACTCTTACAATGATACTGCATTCATTTATAATACTACTCTCTTCAAGCATGGTGAAGAAGGAAAAGGGATGCAAACAGTAAAGGCATAACACCCATCTGTAATTTTGACACGTTAAGAAGGCCTATTTGATTAGCTCTCTCAGAGATTTCGTGCAACCTGCTTAATTTCATCACAGCCCTGTTTCTCCAGGCCTTTAGGAATGCTGTTTTGGAGGCTGGCAGCTGCTGGAGCTGTGGTGAGAAGGGTGCCCGAGG